>LUCM01001570.1:0-103144 GCA_008360955.1 Fasciolopsis buskii
AGCAAAGTGGGTCCTCATAATGTTTGTCCAAATAAGGGTCTAGCCGAAACGATGTAGAACTACAACTACAAATGGAATGATTCATTTAATGGCTGCTGAAACATTTATATTCCCAAACATGAAAGTTTACATATGTACAGAAAGATCCGTAGTTCTGCCGTTCATTCCATTGAATAAAATAAAGGCATGCATTGAGAGTAGATCAACAGAACTGAGGTCGTAATAAATCTGATTACATATAAACATCCCCAGTGCTGCTGCTGACTAGAGATTACGCGCGCATATGCATGTGTATGTTTTCAAGCATCAGTCAATCAGCTTTTGTGAACACAAAAGGCAACTGCTATGGCCGATGGATCTGTGCATCTCTAGCACTGTACTCTAGATTAGGTCAACTCTGAGATTTCAGCTTTTGCTCTATCATTATACATTCACTCGCATTTCCACGAAATTCACCTCAAAGCTTGCCAGCAACCATGCCAGGTAATCTCTGGACAAAAATTGTTTTTCGTGATACTTTTGCTAACAGTATTTCGGCGGTCACACAAGAACACTGACGGGAAGTTTATTGATTGATTTGGCCTTGTTCCATATGTGGAGTGCTTGTTCACACTCCCTAACCGAGCATGACAGTTATTTTTAACTAGTGGAATTTGACTGATTAGGAGCGGAATGCTTCTTGAGCAGCCAATGTGTGCGAGGCTAACAATGGTGAATTCCATGAGCCTGAAAAATTTGACCGGGTAACTATTGATTTTTAAATAAAGTGTCCAAAAGCCGTTCAGCATGATACCTTGATTCATTTGATAGATCGCGATCAATTCGAAGGAGTGGGTTACGTCTACGAGTAGGTTCCAATATCGCCGATGTCGAGGACTTTCCACAGTTGGATCAATTCTACACAAGTCAATTTCACGGAAAAATTGTCAAATAACTGATTTTTAATCCGACTGATGGAGAGTCGTTCTACATATTGATGATTCTGACTGATCCCGAAAGATATAATATCCTGAAATAATTTATTTTGTTCTCTGGATAGAATAATGCCTTCTCTTCACAGTTAATTCACTCACGAGATGACTCACTGGCGGTGGTATCAAAGACGCGCGAGAGTTGGACAGAAAATTAGCAAAAGGCCATATATATGGTAGCCTTCTCAGACAAGAGCAATGATTCATTATTAGCTAGTTCTTTCACTTGATGTGATAAGTATTTGGCTTATTTTACCATTTGTTCATTCCAAATGGTCATGTTCGTGACTGTTTTGTAATCAGCAGAGAAACTGTCTATTCCCAATGGGCCTGTGACGCAGTGGCATCAACAATCCTAAGGAAGTCCTCACTTGCCCACATGTAGCTCTGAGGCGTTCCTGGGATAGTGATAAACTTGGGGAAAAAATCAAATGAACAAGGTAAATATACACACATTCAGTGGTGACGTAAGCGCTAGCCTAGGAACTGTCACTTCTCCGATCCAATCAAGTAACTCTATTGAAGAATGATTTCCCGTTTTTAGGTTATTTCTTCCATAATCACGCAACGCAAAAGTGGTTTCGGGCTAATCATTTCGCTTTGTTCACGTGAACGAACTGTGCTGTTTGAATTCTGGCCCAATAAATCCCAAAATATTTGGACAGAACATTGAAGAATTGTGACGGTTACAAGTAACATCATCCATAGATTGTAATAGCGATGATCAGTGTAATCGTCCCTCTCTCGGTCGTCTGGCGAAGCAACCATTGTTAGCCAAATAACACTATCATTATCGACGTATCATTTGCATATCTGTTAGGAAAATATGGTAAGAATTTACACAGACTTTCACTGAAACTACGGCATTCGGAAGTAATAGCCATGGTCGAGTAGTTAGTTTATGTTTATAATAATATGTAGTTTCATGAATTTATAGGATCGACCGGTTGTAAAAAAATGGCGGGAGCATTAACATTTTTCTTGTCCATGCCGACTGTACCTGCAGGAAATAAACGCATACAATCTGGCATACCATTAATTGTCCATCTCAGAGGATAAGTGTTTAATAGTGTACGCGAAATTTCCAGTTGAATAAGGAAACTACTAACGGAAGCTCAATTTTTGCAACCCACCAGCTATTTGGGTCATTTGACGTTGTTTGGACTAAAGTTCGATGAGAGTGAGTTCACATGGACACAAAAACCAACTTCCATTTGTTCCAAGTAGTATGGAATGAGAATGAACTTATAGAATACAGCACGGGTTTCCGCGTAAAATACGGCCAAAATTTCGATTTCCAGTTTTTGACTCCTATGAAGGGCACATACACAAACGAAATTCACATACAGAGAGAGATTGTGAACAGATGTATATCTTTCACTAAGGTTTAATCCAGGCAGTAAAATTCATACCGATTCATGGTGACTAACTTCAATTCATCTCTATCACCTAACCACTGATTGGATTCACATTAGTAAACCTGAACTTTCGACTATTGTTTTCGCATCATATCATTATACATCGATTACGGTTTTCCCTCGTTCGCATTCATTATAATCCATTTTGACACCGTTATGCCCGAAAAACCGTCACTTACTCCCGGATCCATTCCAAACGTCTGTAAGAAGCAGTTATACGGGAACAAAACAATAGTCACATCGTAACTGATCGCACTGTGGCAAGAAGAAAGATAATGAACGTATATAACGGATACTATTAGCGGGTAAGGATTTGTTTTCGACTTAGAAGTATGAAACATTTTGATTGTTTTTGAAAGAGACACTCATCTCCTCTGTGAATTTCTAACGCACCACTGGCTGGCATGCTCTATTAAATTGATGAGCATGGATTTGTTTAATGTCATCCATACCCATGCGCCCCCATGTTAATGTTACCCAACAGTCAATTTTCCGGTGTGCTGCATTCACAGGAAGTCGAACAAAATGGAGTTAGTCGTTCATCCTGAGAGTGTCATATTCTCTCGTTCACCGACACAGGAGGTGGTCACCAACCGACAGGCGTGTGGAGGTCAGTGCAGCCAATATTGTCGAACTGAATTTGACATTCGAGGTGCTGTTACTGGTTGAATAACCGCTTGTGAGTAAGACACCGATTTCAGATTGTTGACTAGGCAATGCTCACATGACAGTGGTCAAGCGCCTAGCCGTCGGAGAACGGAACACATTGCTTAAATTGTCTAATCAGCTCTGCAGAAGGCACAGTGTTGTGATGAGGCAACTTGTTATTTCACGGAATGCTGTTCAAAACCTTATAGACGTTGGGGCGAAAAATACAAACCTTTAACTGTTTAAACTCAAATATAACTATAAAACCGGTCTTTAATGCAATAAATATGAGAATGTTATTGAAATAGATTACTCGTTGCATGGTCTTTGTTATCTTTTGGCAAGATACTTGTTCTTCTGCTCAAGTTAACTTACAGTACCATGTACTGAGTGTGCAGTTTTCAAACTTGTAGGGATGAGTCGTCTCGGCATGTGCTAAAAGGGGTTGTGCCAATGAACGTTTGCTTTGGTTCTGCTAACTGACAGCACTATCGAACAAGCCTCCTGCCGCGACTGCTTACCCGTCCTTATTTGTTTGTTATTCACTTCTTAATATTGCCTTTGAGCCACTCACTCGCGTTGGTAAAGGCTGGGACGTAAGAAGCAGCATTCTAATGGTGCATGTCCTTACTTGAAACGAACTGCTTAAAGTCATCACTTTGGACTATAGACCTACAGTCGGGAACAAAAACTTCAGATACAGGCACTTCCACTATTTTATAATAATTGCTCTAGACATGTCGTTGCAAACCAGCGATCCATCGCACTGGTCGTAAAGGCTGAGGACTGTGGTGCTCCAATAAAAAATACCACAAAGTAGATAACAACCTACTCTTACAGCTACACTGGACATTTCATTCGTATCACAGGGCGGACGTTGATTCTGTCAGAATGTTGAAGTGCTTAGCAGCTTAAAACCTAAAACAGAGGAGTTTAAACAAACTACCAATGAGATTCAACAAGGTCTTCGTGCCGTCAGCAACTACAACTGGTATCAGCTTTTACTTTCATCTTATAAATCCTCTCAGATGACGAAATCAATCGACACCAAAAATCCGAAGCTTACGAAATGGAATCGTGTCCTTCAACAAAGTGTTACTTACTTAGCGACTAATACATATAAAACAACTTTATCCTCGCAAGGGATGTTAACCTTCATGCCCGCTTACAGTAGCTATGATGGCATCGGTCGCTGATCTCCCCCTAACAATGTTGCCACCATGGTGATTCCAACTAATCCCCTATTTTCTCACCATTCTGAGGGTGGAAAAGAAATAGCCCTCCCTGTTTCATTGTTTTTTTTGAATATATATTGAAATTTGGTCACAGTTCTCCAGTTGTAGGTCTCTATCCGCTTCGCAATGGGTTTCACGATTTTCGACCTTGACACCATAGTCTTCTGTGTAGACCAGAGATGTATTCCGTAGGATGAGGAAACTGTCGACTGAATAGAGGTGTGTGACACCCGCATAAACCTACCAGGAACCAATACATTCTGATGCAGCAAAACAACTTAATTTGTTAGATAACACCGCTCATGATGTGTTTATTGCTGATCATTTTTAACACCGTCTTATTTCTAGTAATTGTGCGCTCAAGTTGACGTCCGTTTCATTCGCTGGAAACAGCGCAAGACTGAGCTGCTCGAAAAAACTGACATGTTTGCAGTTTCCGTGCTGCAGGTGGTAATAATAAATCGATATGACGGACCGAGTGAGAAGTGTGTCACTCAGCCGACTTAACTGCGCGTGATAAACTGCTTTATAGCTCAGAACTGAGAACATTGCGGAAGGTATGCTTTAAAGCCAGTCTCATTCAAGTAAACTCGCATGACACCATCTACTTCTGACTGACAACGATTATGAAGCCGCTAAAAATGTAGTGGTCAAAATATCCACCTATAAGTGATCATGAAAGCCAAGATTCAAAACTTGGCTACGAGGCAAAATTGAATCGTGCCGTACACTTCCAAGTGAAATCCAGCACATGCCAACAGCGATAAGATTCAATGAAATTTAAAATCCTTACTGCGAGTTAGCTCACGTACGTCGGTCATTTATTGTTCGTTGATTATTTGGCTTGTAATTCGATCTGTCTCCTAATTTTTATAATGCGCATAATGCATGATTATGGAAGAGCTGACCTCTCCACGGTTGCTAGAGTCCGCTATGCGGAGGGAGAGGAACCGCGTACCAGGACATCGGTGGACAAAGTTGTGCCAGCTGCAAAAGGTTGACTGAAAAATATTTCCGTTTTCGCATTGTACTAGTTATCATGTCCTTGTCCAAATGTCCTTCATTACTCTAATGTATTACTGATGTCACCTTGCCAATTGGCCACTTTTCACAGTTGCAAGAAAGTGTAACGGCTAGCTGTGGGTCATATCGAATACTTCACAAAATTCTGTGGCACATCTTCTATTACGACCGACTTCTCTTTCCTTCCGACCTACCTTGTCTCCTTCAGATATTTCGGTAAAATTATTCCTAAAACTGTTTTGTGTGAATCAGCCGTCAATTCATGGAGCCTCAAACCCGCTTCCAGCATGCTTGTGAGCATCACATTTAAGGTCCGGCTTTTAACAAACCGATCCCCAATCAGCGTTTAACTAAACGCGCACATAGATCACCTCAGTTGAGTCATTTCTATTAGATACATTTTGTGGCCGATGCAAACCTATCTTCCTACCTTCCTGATTACATGGATGGGTCGTAGGAAAATGGAGGTTGGGTGGTCCTATTTTCTTTTGCACTATTAGTGGTTCTTTACTACGATCGCAGTCCATCAGTTAGACTAGAAGCAATGCAAATCGTGAATTCATTAAAAGATTTCTTTAGGCTAGTGTTGCAGCAACACGGTCGACATTCCGACTACCCATGTACTTCAACCCGTTTTTCATCCCCTTACAAAGGGGCTTATTAGCCATGTTCATTTGTGCTTCATTGCTATTGTAAGCACCTTTATTTTTCCTGTGATATCTTGGTTCGATCCCATTAACTTACTCCTTGTTCGCTTAACAGAGTTCAATGTATTCTTCGCTCTAAATGGTTTTAACTGAACAAATTTGAACTTGAGCTGCTCATCGCTGCTGCGTTCTCGGTCTGGGACCCCATAGACGGTCGGCTAAGTCAGCATCACAACTATGCTGTGAGATGTGCTGTTCCAAGACAAAGGACGACGTGCTTTTTCGTCTTTCTTCTTGCTTGTAGGTTTCGTTTCTCTAGCCATTTCACTTTTTTTGAAAAGTGGACATTCTATTTTAACTCTCAAATGGCAGCTCCTGACAAACCAAAGAAATGGATAGCAGAGAATGCATAACGAACGGTACTGTGATCGGATCTGTTCAGGATAGTGGAACATGAAAGTGAGACTTTTGAGGGGTATGGACAAAGACCTGTCTGTATCGCCTCGAGCCAGGTTACTTTTGTACTCCGATGGATGCCTTATGTTTATGATTGCTTACCAATATAGACAAACTGTTCCTATCCCACAGAAGTAGAGTTCTGGAATCCTCGATTTCTATCTTTTTTTGAGAAGATAATTCAATTAAGTACATAGTTTTCTTCCTGTGAGGCAAAACGAGTAGAAAGTTAGCAACGAAGGAAGTGCCTGGATCTCGTGGGAATCGAACCTGGGACATTGACGTCCACGTCCCATCATGCCATTAGACTCGCTACCTCCGGTCATTATGCATAGATCATTACCCCGAAGATGACTATTACCGAGCAGATACTATCAACTGCGACCTGTCACCGATTTTACTTTTTACCATTCCAACCACTTCATCACTTTTTCGTGCATTTTTTCACATCCAGTTAAAGGTGCTTTTTTCGGTAATCTATTCTGTCAATCATCAAATCTGATTGTCATATAAGTAAGAATGGTTACCTCATTATTATTATTGCTGAATCGCTGACTTTGAATAATTTGGCTAACTGAACGTTGTACACTAAAAACATACTGAATGCTGCCTAGTCTGGCTTTGTTGGCTTATATACGATCAGTTGTGTTGGAGGTTTTTTAACTGAGTACCTGTGTAATTGGCCTAAGAGTAGAATAGTGCAAAACAAAGGACAAACTGCACTAGGAAACGCTGAACATGAGAGAACTTCCTAAAGAAATCCAAGCAAAAGTTGTTGGAAAGTGTATTGTTATTCAGTTCTTATTCATGAAAACGGCGATGAGTGAAATAATGCACAAATAAAGTAAAATAAAACTCACGATGATTTGCTTCAACCGAGTGTTGCACGGATTTGTGACTTTGACTTTGGCCTGAAACTGAAAAGACATTTGGATCGAAATCTGAAATGTTCTCAACTCGGACTCAAGCCCAAGCTTTAGTGTAGGATGGCAAATCATTTTATTGTTTCCTGCTGCCTAGTTGGGTTCAGTCAAAAATTACTCTGACTCAACAACTGGATTCATATAACGTTCACTCAAAGGATCCTATAAACTGCCCCGGTATGTGCATTACTCAACAGCTAATTTTGTAGCTGCTAGACAGTACGATTATGGTCATTGACGACAACAACCAGTCACCATCAATGCTAAGTGGATAGGAAGAAAAGAAGAACTATAGTTTCCTCATTTCCATATGAAAATATATTCCATGTCCCTCGAATTTGTCTTGGTGATCGGTGTGCGATCCAGGTAAATATTGGAAATTTGAATCCTGCAACTTCTCTTGGTCGTGAACTTCCTTCCGCAAATGAAGAAAAAAAATGACGTGCACGTATTCTGCGCTTAGGGGTGAAGTTCCAGCGGGGAAATCCAAGGGTGTTCTTCTAGTGTGAGAGGAATGAATGGCTTGCAAATATTCATCTTCAAAGTGTAGCTCATTTTGCAGAAGAAGCCAAATGTAATTACTCTGCCTATGATGAAATACTAGTGTAATGACATTCGTAAAATATGGAGTGGAATGTGGAATCCAATTAATTTCGTCAGGCTTCCGAACCAGCTCTCTGGATGTGTATTATTACGCAGGGATACATTTTAGTCAATGCAGTCGTGTTTGTCACTCAGTGTACTCTATGTCTACTACGGTGCAAAATTATAAAATTCTCATACAATCTAGTAACACAGTCCACCGAAAATATCCCTCGTTTATTCAGAAACTTGCTCCCGGCCAACTTTGTACGTGTGGAATGAACGACATCGAATGACTTAACTGACCCGATTACAGATCGAGCATTCAAACAGCAACTTGTCCAAATGTTCAATATATCCTGGAAGTCTCGAGTTTCCACTTTGCGTGATGGGGAAGCTAGTAGCGCATCATGCTTATTCCTACCAGTAGAACTGAACTGTTGGGATACCCAACTGAACCATGATTGATTGTCATTTATCACCTACATTTTCAGATAATCCGAAAAAAATTATTTGTGCAAACGCATTTTGCCGCGATGACTTACTGTTGAATGTTTCAACCATGTCGGCTGAAAAAGAACACGGTAATTGCCGAGTGAAAATGGCAGTTGTGATTGTCTCAGGATTCATGTCATGGGACTCAAGTCAGTTAGAACCGATTCGTAGTAAATAACATTTGTCTCCAGTCAAACCATAAATGACTGATCATTGCTTTGTCAACTCGGAGTTCACTTAGGTTCACCTGGGCGTTCATTTTCTACAATCTTATTTTGAAAATTTCACTCTCTGTATCAACGTTTGGCTAACGCACGGAAAAGTGAAGAATGGGTATCCACAATTCTATCCCCGCAATGACTTGACCGAATATATACTCGTGCACGATAATAAAATTTGCAGATAATGCAGTTTCAATGTATGTCTTTTCCAAATTTTGTCGAGTACTCGATATTTTGAGTACTATCCCGAGGCATGTGTTAAATCATTCCCAATCACGTGGAACAACTATCACCAGTCGGATAAGCTCATAATTCATCCTCGAAATTGCTGGCACTTTTCTCATCGACACCTTACAAGTTCGAATTCGATCCGCGTAAACCCAGATAAAAATGACTGTGATGGTAATTTTGTGTCGGTTTGTCTTCAAGAAATAGGCGCTGAAAGATTTTGCTTTGCTTCATTCTCGTTTACCATCTGACTATGCGAGCGATTTCAATAACGAAAGAAAAAGCGTTTTATAACGGACCAAACATAAGCAGAAATATACACGCATACAATCACACACTCATTTGCATGCAAAAACTGTTCAGATATCAGTAAAATAAATCCAGTTTTGGGAGAGACTGTTCATTCGGTCTTGAAGTGGTTAGACCGGCCAAACGCATTCGTTCGCTGCAGTGGATATTGAAATAAGATATAATTGGCGCAGTAAGATCGTGATCTTCATGGCCAACATTTAGTTCAAACATTGGAGAGCCGCCGGAAAAGAGGATAATTCTCAAGTCGTCGTCGATTTTCGTTCATCACCAGCGGCCGTATTTGATTGGCACTGATTGACAAATGCAAATTTGTTTTCTATTGTCTACTTCATCGTCCAATAAAAAGCGTAAGGTCAGATGGATACGCAAAAAATACTACTAGTGCTGTATCTCCGTTTAAAAATGCCGACTAAAGTTCACCATGCATGGTCTGTTGGAAGGTCAACATCGATAAAGATTGAAAGGCCTGCATTTAACTGAACCAGTTGAAGTGAACCTTTAGCCATATGAAAAGCCGTAGTGACGTTTATGTTATCTTCCACCTCGAAAATCACCTACGACTGGAAAACCTGGCAACCGTCAGCTGTGAAATCCGGGACAAAAAAATTTGTTTATACATGAGAAGTCGTCGAAATCAACTAGGATCCAAAAAACACTAAGAAGAGGGTTTCGGTGAACCAGTCAATTGTCCGGTCAATTCCAAAATCTCGGACTGCCGCAGTCTGATCATTTTGTACAGCTAACTAAGAAATAATTAACCGGGAGAAAAACCTTCGGCTTATCACCTTGATGGGATGCTTAAAAACGAACGAGAAATACAAAAGATATCGGAGGTTATAAGCCTGTAGTTGTCATGGAATACTTGAAAGGGGTAAAGGAATCAAATCGTTATTTTGTGCAGTTCTCAGTCCCATGCATTATGCGCGATCTGCAATGGACCGTAACATCCGTGTAGCTGACTAACCTCTAAGAAGAGGTAGTGTTTTGAGATGCAAAGTAATTCAGATTCGGTCGTTCTTCTGATAATTTTTGGAGTCACCACATCCCAGAATTACTTGCTAGTGGTGTGTGGCAGTGACGATACACTTTCTTGAATAACAACTACGCGGAAATCATTCTCAACAGAGCAGGCACTGCCATCTGTCACCGAAGGAAATACATTTGCACAAAACGCAACTTAGCAGTTCGAGTAAACGCTGAGCGGCTGGTTGGTATAGTGCCAACACATGAGCCACCCATGTCAAATGCCCCAGTTCAAACTCTAGTGAAAGCGGATCTCGAGCGCTGCGCTGTTCAAGTAAAACACTGATTAGGAGATTTATTTTCATTCACATGGTACCTTGATTCTGAGCATCAACGGACAGTGATACACTCCAAACTTACAAGTGTCTGACACTAAACCACCTGCTTATAGATTGCTGTTAGTGAACATTTTAAAGCGCGTTTGCATTCGTTCTTTCACTGAGTGCGATTATGCTCACGCTAACCGCGCTGACGATACCTATGACTTCATTCTTAGACTCATACCCTATGAAATGAGACACCACCTTATTTTCGTTCCCCATTTGGAAAAAAAGGTTTCATGTAGGAATTTCGTTACCTTTTCCCTACGATTTGCGCTGATCTTCCTTTTTACTGGGCAATATTTCTTGCCACCAAGCTTGACAAAGAAAGATGCCGATAACTATTATCTGCAAAAGTATTCCGATTTCCGCTCCCGTGTACTATAACTGTCGCACTTTCGCTGAGATTTGCTTGGTTCCTGTTGATCTTGTTCACTCCATTCGATTGCCACCTTTGCCCCAAAGCATACCTTGAACGAAATTAGCTTATTTGTTTCACCCCCGCTTTGCTTATAATCATGTTCCGCTTCTTAGGAGCATTTGCCACTTCCGTTATTTTGGGAACCTACTAGGGATTGGTAATTGGTCGATCAAGGGAGTGGACGGTAAATACCGCTGGGCCAAAATGTAAAATGCATTCTTCCAAACACTTTACCAACGTCAGCCCGTATACAGTACCCGGGATTCAGTCGTTTGATCAATTTTAACGTTAATTGATCCCTACCTGCAATTTGTTTGTGAAGCTGATTGATCCGTCCAGTAGAGAAACAATGTAATCACGAAAGGAAACGGTGGGAGGTAAAGAGAAAGTATATCAATGAACTTGAATGCCACCTTGAAACAGATCCGTTGGCAGTCAGTGCTAATATTCTTAATGTGCTATTAAGCAGCAGCATCTGAAGTGTTACTTGGACGTCAGTTTCCGCTTTCTGTATTTATTTCAGACTGTTTCTTTTTTAACGCATTCATCGGTTTCCAGTTTCATGTACAGTGACCGGTGATTGCAGAAAGTTTGGGAACGGGATTCCTTTTTAAGTTTCTTTAAATGTATTAGGTGTTATTTTCGTTCTTATGCACATAGATCTCCTTATAATTAGCATTTCTTGATTAATTGTTGTAGTCATTAACCCCGTACGTATTCACATATTCCAATACTCCAGATGATTATATTTCCGCTGCTTTTTGTCAGTGCAAGTCTCGTAGGTTTAGTCACCGACAACTGATCGATAAGGGTGAACAGCAGTTTTAGATAAGCGACTTTCGGTCGTGCATAGCGCAGTAAGTTGGTAAGCAGCCAAGCGTGATAAGAAACTCACCATTCCGGAAGCCCAAGAGTTCACAATGATGGATACCATGTGTTCATGCAATTATAGCGGTAAATCGGTGGTCTTTAAGTGAAGTGTCTAAACGCACACGCAGTAGAAATGCGTGGGCTGCGTCCACGAATGGGTTCGAATCCTGGCACGTTGAAGGCTTTTCACAAATGGTTTAATTCCACATTAGAAAATTGACGTCTGCGACATAGCTGACCAGGACGTTTGAGGATTTTCATGCAATTTACTCATAGGTTAATCAATAAGGATTTTTGCGTTAGTCTACGCCGACGTAAGGGCATGAGCGACTGTGTGTTATTCTTTTCAGCCACGAAAGTGGGGTGTGGACGGGAAACTAAACATCTCCCACCGCTAAACTCAAAACACAACAAAGGTTGATAGGTGCTCTTCGTGAATGTTTCTTGATTCATTCATTTGATGTGTACATTTTGTAAAAATGGGAGTAGGGTGGAGAATGCGTAGACTTTGGACAATCGATTAGTTTATTTGCATTTTTCTAACCTCATTGAGCTCTTACCGCACACTTCACTCCAAAAGTTCATGTCAGTAATTAATTCGACAGAATGGGGTTCACGGTTCACTCACGTGGATACCATGTAAATGCACCTACAATTAATAAATTCAGTAAATTACTTTTACATAAACATGTACGAACTACGTATAAGCACATAGTAGTTAGTCTAAATGTGACTTAAACAATCATCGGTATGAACTTTGAAAAAGGCCATGACCCTTTGCTAGACAACGTATTGTACAGAAGAAAGCGGATCACCAGTACAGGAAAAAGAAAATGTGACTGGCTAGATAAATATGCACATAAGAATACTTTGCGCACCTGTCCCGCACAAAAACTCAGCTGTGGAGCAGTTACACTATGGTTACACAAGCTGACGAACAGACAACTTATCCTAAAATGCTGAAGGGTTTGCTATACAGTTGGATTCATCACCAAGACTTTAGTTTCACCCTGACCACACTAGGCTGATATCTGCTTTAATAGTAGCAACCGCCCCAAACTTTAGCAAATGACCAGCCTCGGGTAGGAATCCAGCACATTTTTTTCAGACACCCGCTGACCCGGTGATAGCAATCTACAGGTTAAATCTACCTAACTACTAATTATTTGCTACCTGCACATTCAATGCAATTTTTGCGCAAGTGCTTCAAGTTCCAAAGCAAACGGATTTGCTCCGAGAACGTATAATTAACTCTGCCAAAAAAAACCATCACTTTGTGTTTCGATTTCTTCATTCTGAAAGGCAGACAGTTTGATCAGATTATTCATCATAATGAGTAAAAGGTGGACTGTGAGCATAACCTTATACTTCACTTCTATATTATCTTTTGGATCTAAGACTTCTATGTCCTTTTCTGCTAGCTGGTTGTCCATGTTCACTCCCATTTATCCGCTTCAAAATTCATGACTTTTGGCAATCGTTGCGGAGCGTTTCCTTCTGTCCTGTTAAATTGTGCAACTAATCCGTTTTAGCTCCCTTAATGATAAATAGAACCATCTTTCACTACCTGTGGTCACTCGAAGTTATCTAATGCTTGATGACATCGCGCCACAAAATCGAATCACACTAGCTTCTTTGGCCATGCACCGACCATCTCGCATCATCGAGACTAAGATTCACCTCTGACTGTGATTTATTCAGTGTTTGCGCTTGCGGATTCTGAACTAAAATGACCTTGAACTGCATCAATCCACCGAGCGGTCACGTGTGAATTCTGCTATAAGCTTATACAGAGGTTAGAAACGATTCATGAGAAATCATGCCTGAACACAACCAGACGCTTCAGAGATTTTTGGATTGTCTTCAAACTACCGCAACTGCCAGCTCATTGTTGGTGGCACCTCCCGTCATCAGCATCCTTAAACGGAATACTGTGATTGTGGGCCTTATTGCAACCGAACTGCCATATGCATGAAAAAGGAGAAAGAAGACCAAACAGATAACCAGATAAAGAATGAACTGAATAACTGTCCCCAGTAAACGGATACGAAAGACCAAAGTGAGTGAGATGATACCTTGAACCACACGATAACACCATATTTTATCCATTCTGATTAATACAATAGTGATAGGCCCCGCTCTTAGTTGATTATTCCCATTTAAGTTTTAGAGAAACTATTGGACTCAGACAGCGTAACGCGATGTAATGCGAGTGGGTTTACATCATATGTACCAATCGAGTTTGATGGGTGGGTTCCTATGAGTTTAGAATTAAGACCTCACGGCTAAGGGTCACCATCAGTAAACGATTGGATTGATCGGTATACTCACCTTAAAATACGCTGCTTGGCTTGTATGCATTTCCGATGGTAATTGTCTGCACCGATCTGAATGAACTCTTTCGTAGCGAGCTTCTTAATTAAAATCGACCCGTTATCAGAAGTCCAGACGCAGTGGTATGATGTTAAATGATTTGGACATAGAAAATCTCCGAAATCAGGTCTACCTTTCCCAGCCGAAGAAATGTGCCCCATTACTCGCTAGGGTGTTCAAAGGAGCTAGTTGAAAACCATTTTTGGTTGCATTCTACTTTGTCGTATATGTACTGGAATTCCTGGAACTTCATTAAACTGATCCCTTGGTGAAAATAAAGGGACATTCAAAAGAATCCAGCATCCTTTTTAGTAAAATTTGTGCACCTGATTTCCGCAAATTAAATGGGAAACGTTAAATTAATCAGGCAACCCAACATTCTTAAACAATTGTCAGTCAAAAGGTTTGCATGAATCCCTAAAAAGGAAGCAAACGTTGAGTCAGCCTCGAAGAAGACTTTCGGTCACCAAATCTGACTTTCTGGTTAGCATTTAAAAAGGGCATTTTTTCTGAAGTCATTTTGTGCTAATTCGAAGTCAAAATTTAGAGTACAAATAATGCCGAAACTCATGCTCGACGTACTCTGTGACCGTGTCAGTTTGCTTTATTTGAATCGCATTCTAACTTGACTGCAACCCATACAATGACGATGGTAAAAAACAACCAAGAAACTATTCAAAATATTTTTGGCAAATGCGATACAGTCTCTACTGTGATACGATGCAAATTTGTTTCCTTTAGCTCCTTGTTTTAAAGTACAAAATAAATAAAGACGATTGAAACAAAAATGCATTCTACTACCGTCCACGTGATGATAAACGGACTATCATACGCTCAGCTTGGTGTGATCGTTTCGGAGAATTCCTAGACCGAATTTTTCGTGCGGGAAAAGAAATTATCCAAGGATCGAAAGTTGGCAAACCACTTCACGTTGCAGTTGGTTAAACTGCAACATATCAACGAATTCAAGGCCGTAATGCTCGTTTGCAATCGCGTTTTTGTTTCTTTTATGATTTTAATTTACTCTTTTCGTTTTCACACCCAATTATTATAGTAATGGATCTTAATTTATAACTTTGCCACCTATATCATCGAAGTACCACTGGTTCTTGCAATACATTTAACAGTCACGAATATTGAATTGTTCCGTACTGAATAAAAGGTAGTGTGAGTTAATAGTATCAAAATGAATAAGCAAAACCAAATGCTAGGTTCATGGATCAATCAAGTATGCATTAATTTAAGTTGACGAAATCACAAATGCAACAGTGTGCGTACTGGCACGAAACTTGCAGACAGCAATGGACGTCGATTTATCTTTTGTCCTGTCTTCTGCTTAGTTCAATCCGAGTGTCTTTGGAGCTCCTCAAAGATTTAGCTATTTTTTAAGAAAAGCAGTAACTAAAGGTGATGATACATGACAACTTCTGCAACCATATAAGTAGCGGATTCACAACCGGGAAACGAGTTTCCTGATTGGCTTCAGGAAACATACCAGCTCACCAAAGGATCATCCAGGAGACCTGAATTTGCCCACCAAATATTTATCATCTAAAAGACACTGAAACCAATTAAGTAGTTGAGGTGCTGATTCCTATTTTAAATTATTGGAAATGTGCTTTTTCCTTTCTAGGTTTAGTTTATCTTGCCTCCCGGAATAATATTAGATTTCAGCGCCCCAACACCCATACAGGGACTTATTAAATGTTAGGTGGCTGCTTTACATTGCTCAACAGTACTGTGACTTTTACATGCATCATGGCTCTCGTTATTTCATTTGAGAAACGTTTGTGTGCAAGATATGAGTTTTCTATCCTAAAGTTCCAATCTTTTTGTCCATTCTATATTGTGGCTTTGTGTAGCCCTATGGTGCTTTTGTAGCTTTCGTTAACATTGTGGTTTTTTTGATTGCGCCTTTTTAGTCTTCGTACATTGTTGATTCGGAAGTTCACTAGCCTATCACCAGCTTATAAAAATCACTCAAAACAGTTCCACTGATGGATCTACTCTCTGAATGTTGCCACAAGTTGCTGTAGACAAGTGCAAAATCACGACGATGTTTAGTGCAGTGAACAACTGGTTCAGCTTGTCAAATGTTTCTCCTGACGCTCCGTTCAACTCTAAGTGCCGGAGGCATTTTGCAGGCATTCCATTCTGACGGATTTCAACAGATTGGTTATGAGGTGAATTTTCGTGAAGGACCAGCGAAAAGTCTACATAGAAAACCCTGGAAGTTTTGTAAAGCCAATTTTTAACTGTTTCGAACCATCAGCACTACCTAAATATCTCCCTTGACCCATGTACTGCTTTGTAACGAAGGAAAGAAAAGATATCTGCTCTGCTTCGTCCCCGAAGTCTTTAATCCATTCTGTTTCTCGGCCGCTACTGCCTGCCCACATTAACTCTAGTGAGAACAGCCAGATAGTGAGCAGACACAAAATATTCGTTTACTAATCAAAATGATCAACTCACGCTAATCGATAATTCTGTGGACTGATTTGGCCCATCGGCATTCAATACATTTATCATACGGCAATTTAGCTAAGATTACCGACAGGCATGATTAGTAAGCTTATACTCCGGTAATGTTGATCTCTGATCAGGTTAGTGGTTACAGTGAGCCAGAACCCAATAACCTTTTGAAGATTCTGCAGTTTTCTTGAAGAACTCATTTAGGTGAACAGGTAAAACGTTGCCCTATAGTCGAGGGTTTCCCTAGTTGAAATAACTTCTGGAAAAAGCAGATATGTGCCTTCCTGCCAGTTCTTGTAAAATCATTCGATTCTGTATGAAAGCGATGGTGTGTATAAGTTGGAAAATGTTATTTACTGGTTTACAGCGCTAGAAGAAATTGACTGTGAGGACTGCAACTTTGGTATAATTAGATTTCCGCGCACGGTACCTATATAGGTTCTAAGGAATTGTCATATTTCTCCCATTAACTATTTAACTTCAAAAAAACGGGTTTCGTCGATCATTCAAGATATTGTTAATACTTCTGCATGTTTTACACTAATTTACGCAGTTTAGGACACGTTTGCTCCTGGTAACAGAGGTTTTCCACCGCACCATACGAAACAAACAAGCTCCGTATGTTTCTTTTAACTATTTTCTCTGTGACGCTTAGGCTTTTCCCGGGAGCAATTTAACAAATATTGTACACGCGCAAACGTTGTGCAGCTTACGAAAAGCATACAAATATTACCTAGCATGACCTGTGTGAGTTTTGTGTTAATCATCTGATTTAGTTCAGTAAGCATATGCTTCCTTTAACCCTTGACCTTTTGTATTTTACTACCGCATCCCAATGCCAAAAAATTTGCGAGTATTCTTGCATGCACCAGTAAGCCAAAGTCATCACACGTAGGGCCCAAATTAGTTGTAGATGACTGTTTTATCGAAGCATCAAGATCAATAAGTTCCCGATTTGAAACTCGAACTTAAGTAGGATAAATGGGTATTTTTAAAAATTCTCATCACTAAGCCATTCATTAAGGAAAAAATCGCGCCAAGATGAAATTTACCCCCAGGAAATGACAGATAGCATGTATGTGCTAAAAACTGATTTTGAATCATTTGAGTGCTTTGATGTCCGACCCAAATGGCGACAGGCTAATACCCCTTTGGCTGAGCCAGTCACAACAGTGTCTTTAGGTTTAAAAATAGTTGAATCGTAGTGCAATGCGTGCATTGACGTTACGTGATAAGTGCACCAACCAGTCACGGCTTGCTAGATTGATCAGATCTTTACGTGTAGCCACGTATACGTCACGAGGCTAAAAAAACATTCAGTTGGATAATTTCGAGCCTACACTAGCCAAAGCATACCAAATTTTAATCCAGTCATTTTCCAGCTCTGTCGTCACCCAGGTCATGGTGTTTGTTTCAGTTTCCTCAAGCGAGCGATTTTACGTTCAACAGCTAACGCTGCACTTTATTCGTGTACTCGATGACCGTCAGGACTTTGAGTTTTTCCTCTCTGGCTATTCGTAATATAACCCTGATCCATTTTTCAGTAAAGTCTTTATAATCAAGGTCCACCGTAGATGGTAGCCAAAAGCCCCAAAAACTTCATGTTCCCGGTAAGCCCTCTTGTTATGCTCCATGCAGAGTATCGTTCTTCTAAGAATCGATTATCGGAAATTTCCATTGTGACAACTGAACTGACCGATTAGCATTTTTGCGTTTCACCATAGTGATCTCAATGCTCAGTACATGTGCACTGTGAATGATTCTCCATAGTTAATTCTTTTTGAGTATTTTTCTCTCTTCTGTTGTTCATTCTCGACAGACATTCAGCAATGATGATACCCCTTTTGCTTCCAAAAATATGTTCGGCATCCTGGGGGACAGGCGAAATTTCCTCGGAAGAATACGACCGTTTTTGGGTTCATAGGACGGGCCCCCGCTATCCACTTACCTCATATTTTTCTCTCTTTTGTTTGGTTCGCATCGGAATATCACTCATGTCATCGGAAGTCAACATGGATGCCGACTCTATTCACAAATCATATGTTAACTCATCGCAAGTTTTCCCCCCGCTATAACCAAGGAAACGATCATGTCACTCCGAGGAAACACCGCATACTTTGGAAACTGGTGTCCTATTTCGGGACGTTAACCTTGTCCGACCGATGAAAAACATCCCACAAAACAGTGTGATTCGAAAATGGACCCATCATTCATATGCGCTTCTAATGACTTAAAAAGCAATTTCTGATAGGAACTACTCTTTTCGTGCTTGCAAACTGCCCATAGAGCCATTCGAACGTTACTTTGACTGAGCCTAACAAGCTGGAATCACTTGCAGGAAAACTGTAATATTTTAAAGCTGCATTTATGCAAAAACAATGCATGTTTCCCGTTTTTCCACATCTCTCTCTCATTCTACCTGAGCTCAAAGGCCGCAGCGTCGTTCTACGCGAAAAGCTGCTGATAAAAATCTTGCCTCTGACTTTCTAATAATTCGTGTTATATTAAACACAAAAAGTTATTGCTACGCACAATGGCATTCGACGCGCTCGCAGACAAACATTTTTATTGAATCAATACGTTTCTTCTTTCTCACGGGTTCTGATCGCCAAAGTATCATAGTCACAAAACCTGCACCAATCGTGTGAAACAAAGATAATTCAATTATTTATATGGAAATTCAATTTTTGGTTTAATAATTTTAATCATCTACCGCCCGGTTGTTTTGACGATTAAGATGCGTTACACAATATATATGATGACTATTAAGATAAATCGGAATTGGTCTAATCACGGAACTGAAAAATAATCTATTCGCTATTCTATGAAGGACAGGCCGATATGAATTCTGCAAACGATATCACACGTGGTTTATCCAAATCGACTGAGTGATATTCCTAATCCCGACAACAACGAATGGTTACTAGCCGTCCGAGTCAACCATCAGTTAGCTAATATTTCTGGTTCCACCCAGTCATGGCCGTGACTTATCTGTCTGAAAAAAATTTGTCACGCGATACCAGCGTTACTTGAGCAGTGAAGCTACTTACAAATTCTGCTATCCCCACATCCCTGCCCAGTCATCAGTCTATGGACTCCTGGTATGTTCTCATGAATTTTGCACTATGATCTCTTGTTAGGCAAACCAACATTGTTCGTGCACCACGAAATCTGCCTAGATGTCGTGCAAATCATTTTAGCAGCTTTCAACTTGTAGGATGGAAACCGAGTATCCTGGTGGGTCAATGTAACAGCTTTGGTTTATTTTTACTTCCTTCGGAAAGCAGTTTAAATATGCTATTGGGTTAGTTCTGGATGGAATCATACCCCAGAAATTTCCTAATACCTGAAGAAAAATGTTCTTCGATTTAACCTGCTGACTTTACAACCCGTGAAATTATAAACAATTTGAATGATAAATATTTTACAACTTACCCACTGTGCAAATGATCAAGCACAAAATTGTTTCAACCGCGTAATACAACATAGCAATTGTGCTGCACTATAAACGGGAAGTCCTACTTATTTAATGTTTAAAAATTTATCCTTCTAAGGACCAATCGTAAGAAAGCGAGTTTTTGAGCTCAGCGTTGTCACGTGTTGCAAGCAAACGTGCGCACCTGGATTGTTAGATCTAGGAAAATATCGGATGAACAATCAGCAATACAAATATATTCAGTCTGCGTTGGCTACTTGTTTGTGATTGTGCGATGAGCATCACGACATTGCTAGTAACAACCAAGAGTTGAACCTGACCAGTATGGTGTGTTTGTATAAATTCCAAAACCATGAGATTAGCCTTGGCCGCGATGGTCGAATCATCAAAGTCGACCGACTGGATGCAAATGACGCAGGTTCTGCTTCTTTCATCATATTACCATTCGATAGTAGAAAATCGTCCGTCACCACTCTACTCAATTACTCGGCAGTGTCACATGGTAAAAATCTAAATAAAACCATTAGATTGGCATCACGGACTTCATTGCGAGCTACGTGAAGTATCCCAATGCAGCCTGGCCGTCGTCTGCTGCTATTACCAGCCAGTCAGAACGATGAGAACTCATGAAATTACAAAATGAAGTTACTTCGACAATCGATGATCCAAAGATAGTATCCCAATGAGTTTTTCGTCAATCTAATATATATATATATATATATATATATATATATATATATATAGATTCGATTCTGGTGAGAAATATATATTTATGTTACAGTGGATCTCGAGCGTCGAAGTTAGATGGTCGTGACTGAGTTCTAATGCTTTTTAAACAAAGATAGACGAAAACGTCTCGACCATCAATTGTAGCAATAAACCGATATAGCGGACAAGCATAATGTGTCGGTAAACTGCATACTACTAAAATTCAACATGCACATTATATAGAATTTTACAATGTTGCAAAATCCGGTGTTCTTGGGTTCACGTAAGAGGATTAGATAGATTTTTTGGTTAAGTGCACTAACTCCTAATTTCAGTGTCGCTAGTTCAAAACTTCGTCCTGCATGGCCGCCACTTGAAACGCCTAAGTTGTACACATTAACGCAAGGTTTATAAAGTAAGAAGGAAAAGACAGACAATCGAGTGCAAGTAAGCGCATATGTACTTGATAAGTTCATTTATCTACATCACCGGCAAATTCAAGTTTTTCAGGTTCTGATGTTTTAAAACAACAGAAAGTAAGTTTTCATCCAGAGTAAAAACATTCCAACAAATCCTTTTGCGAACAATTCCGAGATGAATTTTAGTCTCATTTACAGCCATTATGATCTTACACGGGAAGAGATCAAGAATTGAAGGAACTAATCCCAAAAATATAATAATTCTGTGAATAGTGATCACTTTCATGAGATGGTAGACCCGTGGGCTCCAAAAATTTCATAAATAGTTCAAGTTGGTTTCTCCTTTTCTTGCAAGAGCAGAACATGTATTCCCTCCGTTTCAACCATGTTTTCATCTGAAAGAAATCTTACCTACCTTACGTTAGGATTCGTGTTCCTAATATCATTAGAAATCTTTGTATGTCACCAAACTCTTGTAATAATTGAAATGCTCGCGCTAGAAGTCACACAAGAAGTCACTATATTGTATCGCTTGAAAATGATTCGAGAGAGACAACCATACTTACTGATTCACACGTAATGCTGCTGATAGCCATAAACTTATATAGCAGTGTAGCACAATCTTGAAACGAAATCCGAAGTTTGTTAAACAGAGGTTTACGAGAACGGAGACATGTAGTTATGTTCAACCAACTGTTCATTGCTTTGATTGCTCCATTTGTATTTGACCGTAGAAAGTGACATTGTTGATGAAAACCTGTTGACAACACATTCCAGTCGGCGGAATCGGTAGTATCTATGCGAATCCAGTAAAATCACTTGTACCGTACACCGGCCATTCATTTTTGGTCGTTGTTTGTCACACTGTAAGGCAATAACAACTATCTTTCCGAGGTAGAAGGGTTACAACCTTATTTGAAACAATCACCTAGATTTTGATGTACGAATTTTGAGGTGTATGGTCTTGCTATATCTATGTGAAGTTGAAGGTTTTTGTTTAGAAGAAACTTCTCTGGATATTGTACTACTTTTTGCTTATTTCGTTTGTTGACTTGAATACTAGTGTTTGCAATTTTCGTTACTGGTCGCATCAAGTGTGAGACCAATCAAGCTAGAGAATAGCTCGCAAAAAGAACAGGAATTACGATCACAAAACTTCGGAAGTCACTACGCTCATGTAATTAAAACTTACCAACATCCAGAGAATTCACCCCAAGAAATCCTAACCGAATTTCGACACACCCCACGAGAATACATTGTTTGACCGTCTATTGTTATTCTGTAGGGTTAGCTTTCCGCTCCATTTTTCTCAGACCTACACTAACCGGGGAGAATACCTTGCTCTATCAGCACTCATTCGCTTTAGAAAGGCTTAAGCAACTCAGTCAAAGCATCTTTTATAAGTAAGGGATCAGTTTCTGTTACAAACGGTGTTTTATAAATACCGATCTTCAAAAACCAATATGTCTTCTTGGTCTGTAGATCGTGTGCACACCCAAACTTTACGTCTGTTAACAAGGCCACGGCATGTCTCACCAAGTTGGTGCTTTCTACTTCCAAAAACGGCAGATATTTAAGTGGCAAAATAACAGTGAATGAAGTGGTAAACGATGCGTCAGTCAGGCAGGTGACATTTTTTATTTGACAAAAGCTAGCCCGTTCACATAGCGTTAATATAAATCGAGAATGTCTCATTTCAGTTTTTCCATGAAAATTTCCCTTTGTCACGTTTTTGTCCCGTTGAAAGATGAAGTTTAAAGTAGGTGCAGTTTTTTCGCATTACTAGCCAAAATCTTATGACATTGCTCAGTGTTTACTTTTACAGACGAAAGATGAAAGTAGGCTGAATAGCAGTGACTAGTAATTGCACCAAACGTCGAAGATGGGAGACTAGCGATAGTAAGGGGAAATGCACATATCCCCTTGATAATAAGTACGGATTACTATTCCTCTACGTTCTTGCTAAATCACGTGCGATAACGGCCGACTTCCACGATTCCTTACACGCTGGCAACCCACGTGGCAAATACTAAAGAAAACAACGCGGTCTTTACTACTTGGCAAAATATATTTTCAGAAAACTGAGTTCTTCAAGAACAAATTAGAAATAACGATTCCTATCTCGCTTAGTGCGATTACCGGTTTCGATCACTTTATTTTAGTGCAAATAAAAAAACAACTGCTTGGGGGAAAGGATCGCTTGTCTTCTAGGTAATCGTGAACGTGATAGTCGCGTGTGGACCACAATTTCCGTTTTGCAGTCAGACCTATCGAAGCTATTTTACTTATATATGAAATAACCTGAAAATATTTCATTTTAACTACTTCACATTTAAGGCAGGATAGAACACCGTGATGAGTGAAACGCTCGTTTGCTCAAAGTTTCATGCTTTGCAGAAACACCACAATCATAGAAAAAGTATTTTTTCTTGGTCAAATAGGTGTAAACGATTGGTTTGGTGACCACTTGACCACAATTTAATGGTCGGATCCGGAAAGAGTGGTTTTGGTGATGCATCTACGAGTGTTGCATTGCCACAAAATTATTAATCAGGTTAAGGCAAGAAGTTTTACCATCCGTGTAAACAGAACTCTTATCGGAACTAACTGAGTTTACTACCAAAAATTTTTTCTAGTACAATAAAGTACAATACAGCCTAATTAGAATTACGCAATGGATTGAATTGTACTGTCGTGTTTCTTGTGTTTACCACCACAAAAGTTCTAATATCGTTTGTTTCAACGGGGCTATTTCAGTAATCAGCGTACCTCCATCCCAGTGATGAACTCACGATGCTCCGAAGTTTCTACTAGTTTGATGAAATCGATAAAAGATGCCTGAGGTTCAGATCAAGCAGCAGCTAACAACAGGTGACACTCTACACTGGTGGTGAGATTTCAAATATGAAAAACAATACAAGGCAACGGTATATAAATATGATCGAAAGATATTAAAATGAAATATCCGATTCAAGGCAATAAAGCAAAATAAGATCTAAGATTAGGAAGACAAGAAAGGTTTTCGAGAAAAAAATTCAACAATTAAAACCATTGCTCAACTTACAATAAAGAAAATATGGAAATGTTGAAGAGCAGCATCAAGTGTGTTAGAAACAACAGAAGCGAATATACAACGAACCTGAACAGGAACACGAAACCGCGAAGAAACATATAATACCGAAAGAATTAATCTGTAAATCGAATGTCCCGAGTTCGCGTCCCAGTTCGGGCTCGGTCCATATGTACTGCTCATGATTCCTAACAAGGTTGAAGTAGCTGTACAGTGCTTGCATTGTTTCTTTATCGTCAGTTCGGCGATCCTAACACATGGTCAATTATTTCATGAAAACACTCAATCTTTAACTGCTAAACTGTGCATTGAGTGATTTTTTTCGTCCAGCTGATAACAATGATAAATTGATGCTTGAGCAAAATCTTTTTTCCCAATGCACTATCAATTTTTCCGAACATTTTTCGGCCTACATAGATGAACTATTTTTCGTAATAATGTTTTTTTCAAAACTTTCGGAACCTATGTGAAATGTATTCGGAATTTCGCATGAGCATTCGTTTCTCTAAATATTCCACGATAACTTATTGCATTATCGGTCCGAAACTTGAAGGGGGTTATTTATTATGGTACTAGGTTCAGATTGCAACACGTCATCCAGAGGGAAATCTCTAATGGATTTCAAACTACTCAGAATGATGGTGATGTTTTTCAAAATGCAGTTCACTGCATCAGGAAATCGCGCGAGCCTAAGTTACTAAAGGTCTTAGCTAAACTATTCTACTGCTCAATTCACGTGGCGCCATCTTACTAGTTTACTGTTTTTGTTAGAGTTTCGAGGAAAAGATTTCCCAGCAAAAAATACCAGATAAAATAATGCAGGTCTGTAAATCTTTGACTACAGAGAATACGAGAATTTATCATCCATGAAGATCTATTGGCGGGTCCCCGATCAGCTCAAGAATATGTCACTGTCCGTCAAAATGATACTTTTATTAAGATAAGGCATTATCGCTAGACTGAAATCGTCCGCAAATCTCACACTAAATAATCAAACCGAACTGGAACAGGGTTGCCCATTCTCAAAGGGTCACTGACGAACTTTACGGAAAATCAGACAAACCTGTTTTTTTTCATTTATCAGAGCTAAGCAGGAAGATACTCTTTCCAACCCTGCCACGAGTGTTGTCATCCATATTCTCAATGATAACTTATGAAATCATCAGGTCCTCTGTCTTCTACAAATATTGTCAGAACTCATACAAAAAGCATTAAGTGAAAATTTCTCGTTTTATTATCCAAAGGCAAAAAAAGACAAACAGTTGCGATTATGTTCCTTCCATTCGGAGAGAAATTTTGAGTCTCTTCGTCAATTAATTGAGAGCTTTCGAACTATCTAATGAACCAGTGAGAGAGAAGTTTGTAGGTATCACATCTGAACAAAGGTATGTATATCCCAGTCATAAGGCATTGCGAGCCCACCACGGAGAAAGAAGAAAGAATAATTGCCAACAACATGGAATTTTCATTGCTAGAAATACAGCATCAATAAACAATGACAGTCATTGGGCACGCCGCCTACCTTCAGTAATTGTTTGGTTATTTTATTGTGTAGTTCATCATCTACATTATGAAATCGCCTTTGCCACACAGTTCAAGTAATTTTGGAATTTTCACGTCAGTACAATCGATTGGGCAGCTCGATAAATCACCACGTCGGAGCATAGTGGAAATTTTGGAAGTGATAAAGATTCAGGCCCTGGTGCGCTTTTATATGAAACACCTTAGATCTAATTGTGTTTCCATTCGATTTACGTCAAACTGAAGTAACAGCACTCTACACAAAATAATATGCTTACTAAACTCCGGTAGACTAAAATACGATGCTTTCTTAGGAGTAACTGTAACTTCTTTATATTGTCCACCGTCCCATAGTGAAAGAATTATCTCGATTACTACAACGATGAAATTTTCCCTATCCGTAGTGCTTTCTCTTTCAGTCTGTTTGTAAGGCCTTAACCTGTTTATTCTTGCAAGAGTAAACACGTTGGAGAGGAACAAGAAAGTGGAATAAATTTTCGAAGGGTGCTTTGCTGAAAGCTTCCATTTTGGAAATATTTTGCAGGCCACTGCATGTAATGCGTCCATCAACACAATTAACGGGTAGCCAGAATAATGCGACTGAGGTTTCTACTTTTACGCAGGATGATTTCATACCCTCCCATATAGCGCGGCTAGTTCATACTTCACACCATCTGATAATTGATGCGTCTAACTTTTGCTCAGCTCTATCTGGACAAGGTCGCACGAGTTATCGGTAATAGTCTGCGTTAGGATTAGAGAAAAGAACTTCTGAGAAATTTCACCATGAATAAAAAACTGTAATCACTTTTGGATATAGTAAATTTCTGTCCCGAAAAACATGCTTATGATATAGTTTATCTTCTTCATGTGTAAATGGTGACCTCATTTATTTCAAGATTTTGGAAATTCCTGAATACAAAATTTTAAACCGACCGGGGATTTTTAAGCAGCTAATTATAACCTACATTGTGGTACCAAAATATTTTGTTGTTTCTCGCTCACCGTTTCTCTATCAAGACAAAAAGTAAGTCATTAAGGCAATGCGCTTAGTTTTGACGCGAGATCATCTCTGATATAAATGAAGAGCATTAATAAAGGAAAATTGTTGTTATTGAACAAGCTAAGATTAGTAGATTCCAGTTAGCATAAAATGTCCCAGCTGTCAAGCAATTAAGTTCAGCCTACGAGTACAGGCATGACCGTGCGTGGAATTCACCATAAAATGAATGTTTCTACTGGGCAAGTGAGCTCGTTATCGTACATACATTTAAACTGGGGGAAAGCGTAAGACTCTTCTGGAAGCGATTATGAAGATTTCAATTTATTAAGTAATCATTTTTTGTTCGGACGAGTTCATCTAGAGAAGCATGGTCACCTATGTTTAACCGAACTTATTGCAGTCTGTAAATAAACAATATTGGAAACCGTAAATAAACTTATAATATTTATTGGTGCCTACTAATATGGTGAAAGTAAGAAATCCCTAAAAAATTGACAGAAAATTATTGAATGCATCACAAGCGACGGTACGCGCATATTTCTGTCTAATAATATACTACTGAAAACTTCAGCAAGTGATATGCAAGCAATGGAAATAATACACTTATTTTCATTTATCTCAGCGGGCCTGTAGAAACAAACTGCAATATGATCGCTTCGCAACAGCGTTACGATTTACTCAGTATGACAGGCAAATCCTTCACAGGCAGTCGGAATGCTAATATTCGCCATTGACAGTTTGAAATCCATACTTCAAAGATCTAAGCTAGAAAACAGGGGCATCAGTTTAGCTTCCCATGGAACTTCAATAAACCGAGGTATTTATCTGCCAATCGGGTCAGTTACCAGTGACTGCAAAATTCACACACATCCCCCATACCTAACAATTACATGAAACGAAATTTGAAGACTGAATCAAGTTGCAAAACAGAAACACTGGCAGCAATTTAAGAACAAAGTTGTAAAGTAATTGCTGCAACACCCGCTGAACAAATACGTGAGAAATAAAATGTATCGATCAGAAAATAGAAGAAAGTTGAAATTCAGGTTTTGATACAAACGCTCTCCTGAAGAATAAAATTTGAGGCTGTTCGTCGTTGGAGTTTGTGGTGAACATTATAGAAACAACTATATTCTGTAGCTGTTTCTTTAAGCGCGTTCGACGCGTATGCGCTGACTAAGCCAAGAAGCAGCCATTTTGTGCGTCCGACCAAAATAACGTGAACGAGATTAAGAATGTTCGGATTAAAAGCTTGCACTAACTCAATCAAATTAAGAGATGCCGCCAATTACAGCGTATCATTCAGTTCATCATAGAAGTGACCGCATATACTTGCACTCAGCTGAACATCCGTTAGATGGTAGTCGTTTTTCGAGTTAACTGATTAAGGATATGTATTAGGAAATGCTTGCACCAGTACCCTAGATGTGAGCTAGTCAAAATGCACACGGACAAGAGTTCGGTGCTAAAGTCAAACTAGAAACAAAAAAGGCAAATTCATGCTTGTGTGTTTGTTTTAAATGCACTCAGATTGACCTTTCGTTATTGCGCACCCACAAGCACGACCTAAGGATGAGTTTAAGCGCGACAAGACAAAATGTCGATCTTTCGTCCGACGTGGCACTATAGTACTAGTCATATTACTCGCCTAACACAGTACATTTACGGTTACGGTTACCGAGTTATGACACTCTGGGTTTTAAAGAATACGAAATTAATTTGGATTCTTTGTTAGGCAAAGCAAGTTTACAGTTTCCGGCTCTAGACAATAGATGAGATTAAGATGAAGATCGAAGTTACCAATGGATTATGGAACAATTATCGGCTACCAAAAGGATCCGCTTCATAATCGAACTAATAAGCGGTACTCGATGATTTGGCAGACAGCTTACGGTCCACAAAACTCATAATTAGCAATGACATGAGTAATCACTGAACGGGCATCCAGTTGTCATGTTTGAGTATTTGTGTCCGAAGTGATAAACGGGCAACAGATTTGAGCACAAGATTTGTAACACAGAAATAAACGTCAGTTATCCGTTTTACCTAACAGTAAATTGATTTAATGATTGACTAGGTAGTCATGTTGAATCAGTACCCAAATCACCTCCAAAATCCATTGAAGTGCGGCACTCGCATTGTACACCGGGGGCAACGTTTTTAAGTGTAATCAGATAGGAATATCAGACCTTCATGTAATTTGTTCTCGTTATTTATTGAACGCTTTACACCAACCCAACATCAGTAAGCGATCTTTTTCATCATTTGGAGTTAGGGTTAAATAGGCTTTTTGAACCGAAACACTAATTCGGTGGCTGAGTATAAATGACAACAGATAGATTATAAAGGATTCTTTGATTTACTGGTCATTGGTTTCATTTCGGCTGGATCCAAATTCTGGAAATGTATTACAGAGTGGATCTCCCATTGTATTTAATATTTTACTCCTCGTGCCTCCCCAGAACAGTGGAGGAAACTTGACTTGGTAAGTCCCCGAAACAATAGAACGAAAAGTTACCTGATTGGTAGCAGGTCTTTACAATTTTAATCATCAAATTTTACATTGCGGACTGACCAATCATTAAAATGTTGGTTGTAATTTCTATAAACGCATCGTGTACCCATACTTTATCCGTCTTTTTGGAAAAATTGTAAGCCAGAAATTTCTATGCCACCTGGGCTACATCCGTAAAAACTGCAACAGGAACACTGAAGCCTCCTATAATTTCTAGAACTTTTACAAGGGAGAAGTCAAAAATCACAGAAATTGATCGCTCTGTTGAATAATGGTTCGTAATCACGAAATCTCGAGGAATTCATCTAGTCTGACTGTGTTAAACAAACAACAGAGGGCCGACTGGACCCACCTAACGAAGGAGCCGTTTGACTCTCCTTTGTTTAGCTTTGGTCAAAGCCGCAATTAAGAAGTGCAATACGCCGACCGCGGGACGCTGCTCTTTGATGAAGTTCACACACGCCACAGTCTGCAAAGGACACCAAAAAAAGGAAAACTCGCGTGAGCCAAAGCCCAGTAAGCGTATCAGTCGGCATCAACACTTACTCAACAAAATCAACTATCGGAAACCACAGCCTTCTCGCACCCACGGCGGTACTAACGAGAAAGAAAAAGCAGAAGGATGTAAGATGACAACAACCAATAAAAGCAGTGCCGAAGAGTTGAGCGGACAGGAAGAAACCGACAGAGAATACATCGGAGCACAGCCCATGGTGTACCAGTTGCTTGAAGCCACCATGGTCGCATCCGAAACGTTTGCCCGCGGGGAAGACTTCGACCTGTGGGAGTCACAAGTGAGACAGTACATCAGGCACTTACCCCGAGGAGCTCAGTGCGATAAGATGGCAATCTCATCGTTGATACACCGGGAACAGTATGTCAAACTGACGGACTGCGGGATCCCGAGAGAGAGCATAATGGGATGATGAACCCTTTGAGAAGACGAGTTGGAGCAATGTGTAGGGAGGGTGAATATGAGTTTTTATGCGTCAGCACTGAAGAGCAGGCGGCAGAGGATCACGAAACGGTTTTAGTGGGAGTTCGCGACCCCAAAGCCAAGATGGAATTTCGAGTGCGACCTCCGACGGACCTTATCAATCCGGAGGAACTGGCCGAGATTCTAGATCAGGGCGATGACAGGACAGGAACCACAGGAAGTGATATCTTTGCGGTGGGGTGGAGCATGATGCAGAATTTCGAGTAATCAAATCTATCCCAACAGTAGAGATCCTCATGGCGCTGTTATTTCTGCCAGTAATTGGAACACATCGCACGTTTCGCATCTGGTAGGCCAACCTGTTTGGAGTACAATATCTCCAATTTTTCAGAAGGTTAATTTTATGCTGGACTCCCATTTGTTAAAATCGTGGTAGGATTTTTCTATCTGAAATGTCTACCAGACTCAGGGTTTTTGTGCAGTTTAATTACCAGGAGTAATTGGGTTGTATCTAAAATGAACATAATGCTCTGTGCTCGCCATCTACTACTGGTGGTGAATAGGGAACCTTTGAAGATACGGGCGTAGGAACTTACCAGAAAAACGCGGGTTTTTATTTGTGGAAGCCAATTTCTTGAGAGAATATCATCGTGCAATCGACCTAACAAGAAATATTTTGTGTGAACAAGGTGCATGTCCCGCAAAGTATCGAAAACAAGCCCGGAAGTTTTACTTTGAGCAGACCCAGTTTAATCAGAAAATTCGGCTAAATGACTCAAAAATGGAGGCCGCCGAAGAGTTGCCTGAGGAGCCGAAGAAGCAGTTTCGGAAGCCTCTACAGGATTTCGTTGAACCGTTCGCTTGAGAAGGCCAACAGATAGACAGCACTAGCAAGTTATGCCATCCCAGTGTGCGGGTGATACAAAGCTGATACGAGTACCCGTAAACATACAGCGGGAACTGAAAACCCTAATTCGGCAGATTTTGAACCAGAGGATCATCAAGCCATCTAACTCCCCCATGGGCGTCCCCGTGGTCTTAGTGAAGGTGAACGGTGCTACACGACTGAGTGTAGATTATTGCAAGTTAACGCAATTACACGTAAGGATTCGTTTCCCCTTCCCCGAATTGATGACACCTTAGAAGCGTTGGCTTTCTGTGCTGGCTCAAGCATCAGGGTATTGTCAACTGCAGGTTAGATCGAAAGATCGCAAAAATACACCGTTTGTCAACAGCATTGGGCTGTACGAGTTCGAGACTATGACATTCAACCTGTGCAAAGCGCTTGCCACATTTCAGCGGTTTATGCAGATTGCATTAACTGATCTAGTTCCCAACACGTGTGTATTTTGTCTCGACGACATAATCGTTTCCAGGAAGGACATTACCTAGGACAGGCTCAACGACTGGAAGACTTAGATTTAAACTCAAATCCTGAGAAATGCATGCTCTTGAGGGAAGAAGTTACCTCCTTCGGACACACGATATCACTTGACAACGTGCATAGCAGTCCTGGCAAAATCAAGAAATTTTTCTATCTTTTACTTGCTTTATTATTAATTAAATAGCAGCGCACATCATTTTTCAAGAAGGGGGCCCCGGCCAACAGAGGGATGCCAAGTGGTGAAGTTTACCGACGGTGGAGGATTCGAGCCCGCGACCTTCACGTCCAGAAGCCACGACCTTATCCGTTTGGCCACCGCCGCAGGGAGCTCGGGATTGGCCTACATCTCCTAATCTGGAGGATTTGAGCAGCACCTTAGGGCAGGCCTCCTATTATAGACGATTTGTTCACCGATATTCGTCGGAAGCAGCCCCACTGAGTGAACCAAACAAGGAACCAAATTTGAATGGATAAGAAAATAGTGAAGCCATCCAACAGTTGAAAGAGGACCTTTGCTCGGCGCCCACTCTATATCTACCTGACTGTTCAGAGAATGCTGCGGTATTTGTACAAGACACGGTTACTAATAGCACGGTGATTGGGATGGGAGCACTCTGACAAAGGTCAGCAGACAACCAAGAACGCGCAATAGTCTGCAGAAGTGGCACGCTGAAATGAAAAGAACGGAATTATTGCGCACAGCGTAAGGAAGTGTTGGCAATGGTATATTTTGGTGAAACACTTACGGCAGCATCTACGAGGATGTACGTTCCCAATAAGAGCAAATCATGCTTCACTGCGGTGGCCAAGAAACTTTAACGACTCCGAAGTGGAAACGGCACGGCGGCAAGAAGAACTTCAGCAACATGATTTCTAGTGTGCATCAGCCGTAAACAAAACATATAAATGTCGTTGCATTATCACGAATTGTAGCTAAGGGCCACGGAGAGTGCCCCAAATGCACTGACACATGGATTATATCTATATGATAACCATCGGACACGGACAGCCCATGACGGAAAGCACAAAAAATGGCCACGATATGCAGGTATAATGCTCACAGTTGGAATCAGGAAGCGGAAAGCCAACGGCAGAAGAGTTAGCTGGGTGAAGTCGGGAAGCACGTTGATTGTGGGCACTGTGGGACCGACTGTAAATTGACGAAGGTTTGACATATTTTCAAGCGGGATCCCATTGCACCTAACGTATCATAGTCCCCGAAAGCAAATTAAACGAATGATTAATTACAAGCGACTCTAGGGCACCTAGGGTAAAAGAAGATGGATCAAGCTGCTTGGCGGCAGTTTTGGTGGTGCCATCAAAGATGGCATTTCCGTGACGTGTGCTTGGCCTGTATACTTTGTGTTTAAACGAAAGGGCCCAGGTGCGTGAATCAGGCACCGACACTAGAGCTAATCGCAGGTTATCTAAATGAAATGGTGGACCGCTTTCTGGGGCCTTGGGAGGCAAAAGATATATATCGATCACTTTGTGAAGTGGTGCAAAGCTATTTCTGTACCACAAATTGACTTAAAATGCCACTGCTACCATCGTCAGTCATCGGATTGTACGTTAGGGCGTACCTCAACAACTGCACACGGATAGGGGCTTAAATTTCAAAGGGACGCTACTTAGGGAACTATATCTGCTTCTTGGAATAAAGAAGACTTCTTCGACTCCAGACCACCCCCAACGAAATGGAGAAGCGGGGAGAATCAATTACACGCTAAAGAACCTGCTGAGAATTGTTATGGAGTTTTCATGAGAATACCGAAGCGTGGAATACGGTATCACCTAAGTGCTTGGTGCCATGCCGACCGAACATTCACGCAGCAATGTGGCAGAGGCCGCACTTGCTGAACGCTGGACGCGAAATGAACATCCCCACAGGCACCCTTACACCAGTGGCCGTGCCCGATGGTATGTGGATTAAGGACTATGTAATCCAACTCAGACACGTACTTAAGAAAGGCTTTTAGTTAGCTCGTCCTCAGCTGCAGCAGCACATCGCCAGTACGGAAATCTATGGAGTGTCTGCGGCTCCCAGAGACCGAGTCCCGTCACGTCCAGAACTCCCAGTGCCAGAATTGCACGCAAAACTATTTCGAGAGCGGAAAGGACGACATGAAGTACAGGAGGTTCTCTCTGATGCTACAAGTACTATCAGGGTAGTCGGTGACCCAACGGAAAAATCGTTTAGAGTACACTTTAATAGACTAATACCAGACTAGCTCAGCAGTGACCCTAATGCACGTGAAATGGTGGTGGTGCAAGAGTGCGAGTCTTCTCCGGAGGGTGGCACAGCAACTACATTGAGGACGGTGTAGTCCTAAAAATGGGGAGCAGTGTAATATTGTTCAGTATACAATTAATAGGATATCAGAAAAGTAATGGTTGTTTTACTTTCCTCCATTACAGGAGAACATCCGAGGAGGAAAACCGAGAATGTGCCAGAGAAGCCAAATTAATGAGCGAGTTCCCCCAAGGACTAATAACAGACGCGTGACCCGATTGGATGTTTCCCCTGCTGTTGACTGACCCATATATACTCTATAAACATGTGTAAAAAACGTATTGCGGTAGGCAATACACGTTGTTTCATGACAGTTGATCTTTTGGTCGGTGTGCGAGAGTGACTGATACTGAAATTGTCAAGCTTATTTCCTCTTCAGCAGATCGAAAGAACATTACAGTACAAAGAATCCAGACTGAATTTGATTCCTAATGATGCTAAGACTGCTGCATTGTGCCCTCAACGCTTTAAATGCATTCATATGTGTAGACATGATATCATCCCGGTTTTTCTTTAGACGACACTGGCAAAATCAAAGGATATGACGACTTCTTGAATGTGAACACAGCTCTTAACCATGGGCTTCCAGATTCTTTTTTTCGTCTTGATTGTTCCCTATTTGTTTGCAACTGATCGAAATACAACAGGAGCTCGTCAATGGGATTTCGTTAGTTCGCGTTATCCAACGTCTTGCAGGAGTCCTAAAATCGTATGCAATCAAAGTTATTGTGTGGATATCATTGCTATCAAAACATTTTATTAGCGTGTTATTTTATGTTCAGATCCTTAGGCTGTTGATGCTGTGCATTTCAGACCGGCACGAGGTCAGTGCAAATTAGACTGCCAACTCACAATGGAAAGCATGTCCACCTTGATCTATTTTTCACCAATAATCAGCCAAAGCAACTGACGTGAGTTCATTAATCACGGGAGGCAAAAATGGGAATAATTGCAAAGTTTAATTGCGTCTGCTCAGGATAAAACTATTTATTTCGTACAGAAGCCTTACAAATATTTTATGGCGCAGTGGTAGGGTTTTTCAAGTGGAAAGATGATTGGAAGTCCATCACTGAATGATTAAGAAGATTAGTCTTTGTAATCCGTCAGAATGCTCTTTTACGCGTTTGGATCTAAAAGAATTGGTAACCACAAAAGAGCACCAATTATCTAACTAAAGGCAATAATACAATAGTCCAGCAAACTTTTGACTAAATACATCAATGACCTTCACTAGTGAATCAGTAGCGAATGACCCAATACTAGTATAATTATGCATATTCATTCTCAATGAACGACAAATACGCAATATCTTAGACGGATGGCCGGTGCAAATGAATGCAGCACTTACTTTTAAAACTGCCAGTAAAAGTAGCCATAACACTTGCTTGAACTAACCCAATAACAATGAGACATTGTTTGGTACCATCTTGAGCACATAACCAATGAATGTATGCTCATCGATAACTGTCATTAACCGAATCCTTTAGAATTTGCAACTTTGCATTCTTTCATCCCACTCTCTTAATGTTTTGACTTACAGCAGGTACTGAACTCAAACTAAATTAACGAAATAAAGTGGCAACAGCTGCATATCTTCATTTTCTCCAGTTTCCAAATGGCTTATGGTAATCCACCGAAGTGAAGCGTGGTTGAAACACCAAAGGCAAAACTTTGATGAGTACTCATCAAAATAGATACATTAAAAATTTAGCAAAAACTTACACCATCCTCGCAAAGGGTACGGCAAAGGTACTAGGAGTGACATATTGTCAAACGATTTCGACAAATATTAACAAACACAGTTGAGTAGCGCTGGACTCTTCAAAATTCCCCCTTGTGGTAAATGCAACGCGTGTACTTCCGGGTTTTAGAATAGTTCAACAGACACGGCCATAAGCAAATGAGAAGCGTTTCTTAAATCATTTTTGATGTTCGAATGTTTGCTTTGCTTTCAGTCGCTTCAAGCATTTTTATGGCTGGCTTCTGGATATACTGACCGGTACCAGAAAACGTAGTGAAAAAAACAGTCGATTAGCCTGAAAAGCAATGGTTTAGATACAAAACACCGCATCCGGAAGGAGAGCAAATTGTTTCCCGCGTTCACCTGTTGCAAAAAAGTAGAAGCAACGAAATTTTCTGTTGGACTAGCAAACATGAACAGCTGTAAGTTTACTGCCACTGCTCTCGTACGTTTGACATCACATACAGTTCAAACAAACGGCGGACTCTAGATTGTAGTTACAGCTCTCCGTACTCGGGCCACCCACAGTGTAGTCAGCGCGTGCTGGGAGTTATTTCTATGCGTCAGCTACCTGTGGCTAAGCCAACCAATTACGTATGGGCCCTACATCACGTGACGAAATTCAAATAACTTGTGAGAACCTGCTCGGCTAGAGTTAGGGTTGAAGCAGTCGAGTTTCATTCTTTCTTTCAGGGTTCACGTCTCAGTTCGGGTGAGATAGGTGTCCACTGTTGATATTTCCTAACAAAAATGAAACAGCTGTGCAGTGTCATGCGGGTTTCTTATTGGTAACCTGAGCATGATGTATAATTTTATGCACCAAACATTTGTCTACTTAAAACATTAATTTGCAGTAGTTTATCGACAAATGCGGTCTAAGATTTAAAAGAACTGCCAGTAAGCAAAGAGATCAGTACCCCGGAAGACAAAGGCATTACTTGGATTATGAGACGACTGTAATGAGTGTGAATTACTACATTGCATTCTGTTTTGATGCATTTTTGGTTAATTGTATACAGTTCTGGTGGTTATAATGACAGCTGCCCATGATCGCCACTGTGTTGAAAGGGCATTTCCATTTATTTCCAACGCATTGGAGGTAAATGGTTTGGTGGTACCTGCGGACTTGTTGCCCCGTGGATGGGAGTCTTTGACATTTCTTCGGAGGTCGTGATACCTAGTTATTCACAGAACGGTTCATGATATTCAGCACCATCACTGCCAGCCTTGTAAATTATTCGCTCAAGGCTAACGTCGTCCTGGCTCGCTGTGAATGATCTGATGTTGCGCAAATTTCCAAATGCGTCTTCGTTACTGGTAGTCAGCAATTTATTGGATTCGCAGAGTAAACATGGATGGAAAGATAGATTATTTGTTCGTGGCAGAACATAGGCGGTAGCCAGTTCATTAATATCGATGGAAAGACTGTCTCTGAGTTGGTAAATATCCGGGACCGAATGATTTTGGGTACGTCGAGAGCTCGCTGCGTCAGATATCGTTAGTCACGGCGAATCGTGATAAAGTGACGTTAGTAGTCTTCGTGATTCGACAACATTTCGGCTACATGGGTTAACTTTCCTTAAAGCAAATCAACAATACAGGCAGTCATCCAATACTACAAAAATAAAAATCGTACATTAGTCGAAAAAATAATGCCTTTTTGGATATAACAAACAGGAAGCAATTTAATCATTATATTCATATGAGAGTAGGACCAAAAGCTGTACTGGATGCTGAAGCAGTCCATATGATATTGAAATAGATATTTGAAAAACAGTTTTAACACGAATAAGTTCCTTTCCGGTATATCACCTCAGACATTTAAGTATAAAGTTTTCAGTAACAAACCGTTAATAGGCGGCTGTATTTTGTAATGAATGAGTAAATCGGCAGGTTGATTTAATACCCCTTCAATTTAATTTCAATTCCGTTGGTCGCCTTATTCAGTCGATTTGCACGTTAAAATGCTGATACTAGATTTTAAAACAATTTCGGCCAGCAATCTTCATCTTCAGGGCGCTCTATACAGGCCTGTAACGCGCGACTCGCAACCGCCGAGACTCTATGGGTTGCCGAAGTTTCAAAATCTAAATGTACCTCTAATGCTAGTACTGGACATGAGCACCAAAGCTGTCAGGCCACAGCCCAGTGGATAACAGAAATTATGGAGCCCGTCCGCAAGTTGCTATTAAATGGTGGAAAACTCAGTATCGATCGGACGTGAAGGTGACCTCATTGAATGTGGGATCTTTATTCGCAAACGTACCCCTGTCAAAAGTTATATCAAATGCCTAGTCGATCCTAACATCAAAATAGGGTTCTCGCTGTCAAAATTTGGGGAATGGATGCGTTTATGCACACTGAATGTGCAATTTTTCTACCATGGGAAGGCCGCAGTTGCAATGGGATCACCATTTGCACCCTTTAGGCCGAGATATGGTCGGCCATACTAGGTCGTAGTTTGTTACACAACACCATCAATACTATAAAGATGTACAAGAAATATATGAACAATAGGTCCGTAGTTTGTAATCTAGTAACAAATATTCAAAAAATGGCTGGATACTTTCAACAATGCTATTCCTATGACCAAGTTCACTGTAGAGATGAAAAAAGAATAATATCCTTGATTTTCTAGACGGTTATTACGTGGAGTGGGTGATAACAGGACTGTGAGGAGGGTATTGCTGAAACGTACGTGGGTGGAGCAGCACATGCGTTTCTCAAGTTTTGTTCCGCTTTATTGCACACAGAAACTGAGTTATCTGGTCTTTAAGGAGAGAAATATCTGCAGTCGTGAAATCTTTAAGAAAGGGCTTGAGGATATGCGAGATGTTTTGCTGAAAAACCGCTATCCAGAACCCTTTGTTTGTCGGCTTACGCATGAGAAAGCATGCGAATCAACACCTTAGTTAACCGAAAAGATTTCTCTCGCCGTCACGTTTAAGGTAAATGAAGCACTGGAAACAGGATAAAACTAATTATCGGAGGCCCTTGTGTGGTGGTTTCCTAGAGCCCATATCCGATTCTTACTTAGAACTAAGCAGTTCAACAATCCAGGAATGGGTTTTATTGTTCTACTTAAGTTTAACTGCTCTTACAGTGTACGGTACATTGGGCATGCCATGGATTATTTGTCTGAAAAGATGTCAGAACTCGTTCCGGCTCGTCTTCGCAAAGGTACATTACGGAATATCTGTACTGTAATTATGCAACATTTAAAGGATAGCGGTCACAAGGTAGGACTAACAGCGATGGTCAAACCCGTTCTGTCCAGTCCCAGATTTCACATCAAAGACTACGCAGAAGGTCACTGATATCATCCGATGTCGTAGTGATTTGACTGATGCGGCCGGAGCTGATCAAGCAACATAACCGCATGCAGCCGCTATTATTGCCGTGGCCGTAACACAATATTCGCCTATCTATTCTCTTTACGGTTTTTAATACCTTGGTTTTTACCGTTTCGTCTACCCACGCTTTTGACTTCTTGCATCACAACCTTCCTTACCGTATAATTCTATGATTCTTGCCTAACGGGTTTCACACTGGTGCTGCCATGACTATCATCACCTTTTAACATATCAAGCAAACAAATTCACTCATTTATTGCGAAACACCTGCGTATTAACTATTTGTTACTCAAAACACTATACGTAAATGCCTGAGGAATGTGTCTTGTTGGAAGCTGTTTTCCTGATTTGTTGAGCATATTCTGCTTTATAGAACATTAAACCTGCTACACCAGGACTATGAGACAAGTGATTATACCTCTTCTAAACGATTACTATTGTGTTGGTGGCAATACAGTACTTCAGACTCCATCAAAGTCGCTCATTGTGGTTCGGCCAAGAATTCTGAACACATCACAAAAGTTAAAATGAATACATGGTATAAGGTTGAAAATAGCAATATTGAGGCTGAATGACGAGGGTATCTTCAAACTGGAAGGAAGGGTAAAACTGGCTTCTCTGTGCCAAGTCGCCGCTTCCTGTTCCTTTAGCCAAATTAGTTTGTGTGATCTTGTAGGCATCCAAATAAGTAAATGATAAACTTTCACAGTTGCAAGGACCCTGGTGGCGCAGAGTCATTAAGATGAGGATAGTTATAGAGTTTGCCTTTGAGCAAGAGAAAACGTTTCGTAGTCATTTTAAAGGGTGTTCGAGAGTGTCAATTTGAGAATATATGCATTTTCTTTTTATGCCAAACATTCCGGCACAAAAATTGTACATCTAAATCATAAAAAAACGTTTTCGGCCAATGAGATTTTAACCGCTCACGAAACTATTCATTTCTAATTTGGCACATGCGACTCAGAAGCAACCGTGGTCTACGTTTAAATTTTGGTGACAATCTAGGAGCTCATTTTAGCTAAAGAAGTTATTTTCGTTAAGACCGTCTAAACTGCAATGGATTTCGAATTCACTCAAGATTAACCTTAGTGAAACGTTGTTTAGATTAACTACTGACAACTTTTTGTTTTGTCGTTTCAGTAGTAATGCTATACAAAACAAAAACGGGTTACCGAATCCCGCTAAACCCTCTAGATGCCTTTATCTCTCTTGTTCAACACACGTAGAACCATTTTAATTAAAATAACTGGAATGTAAACATTTACGGTGAGTTTAAAACATCCAAATACAGTTACCCATGCGAAATTCAAAGTTCCAAATGTATGTGACCCATTGCAGTGTTTGTTCTAGGACGAGAGTGGGCTGTTGTGCTCAAGTCGACGCCCACATGGTATGTGCTTGGGAACTGTATGACAAATCTAAAATAGTAAAAACCATGGAAAAGCATCGTACCCGAAGGACTGAAAACGATGTCCATCGTCATTTTGCTATATTACATCACGTCACATATATGCGATGCAAATCCTAACTCCTTTTGATCATTGGTGATACGTAGTTTGTCCTCATTTTTTGGTACAATGGTTGGAGACCGCTGTCGGTAAACTTCGACCCCGACAGATGCTAGCCCAGAATGGATGCGGGGGACGAAGACAGGCAAAATAATTTGTTTTATTGAACATTTGAGTGGAAGTAATTTTGCTTCCCACAAAGTCGTGCTCTGCGTGAGTGAAGGTGTCGATTTTTGTGAACAGCAGAAAAGGTTTGTTAGATGCGTTGGTTATCCAAACACATTTTAGCCGTCTAATATCACATTAGCCAAAAACACCTGTCAGCTGCAGTAGATCTTTGGGCATTTCGGCTGTGGACTGAACTTTGTCAAGGACCTTAAGCTCCCTTTTGACTAGCACACCGGTGACAGGGAGGATTGTTCATCTGAAAAGTGGAATGCATTTCCTTATGACTTAACTTTTTCCATTTGCAAACTAAACGAAAGGTAGCCCCCATCAACCACACTTACGACGTATCAGGATCTAGAATGGTTATCAGGAACTCATCGCACAACCCCAGAAAAACTAACGGCATTCTCTTTCAATCTGCTAGAACACCAAGTGACAAAATGATTCTTTCCACAAGTACACTGGGGAAGACACTGAAACCGCATTGCCTGGTTGCACCTCTTTTGTTTGGCTATAAGAATTCTGATAACTGGGTTCACTAACCATAAAATATGATTTTAAATATTGTTAGGTTGACGAGTGGTACCAGTATGCTATTGAGAAAACATAAGTTGGCGAACAAGCTCTTTTTCAGTGATTCGTACTCGTGCCATTACATCACTATATATCTTGACAAAAAATTCCACTATAGGAAGGATTGGATTAATCAGATAAAAATATGGGTGGGGAAGGGATTTGTGGTGTTACATGCATAACCTGAATACACAAGAATGTGTTGTGTTAATTGTTTAGTTGTCTAGGGTTTGCATTGGGACGGAGGGTGGGCCAGGGGAGTTGAAGCGCAACCACAAATTGTTTTTGAGAACAAAGTGGAGGATTGTGAAGACGGATTGCGACAGCTTCCGCAGTGCTCAAGAGGCGACACTTTGCGAACCTGGATTGCTGACCTCTGACCTTATACAGGGTCCGAAAAGCTCGTGTCACATTCACGATGTGGTTAGTCTGTGCTAGATGTGAAACAACTGCGCTATTAAGTGACTTAATTGTTCCAGTGCCTAACCATGCCGGGTTGTGCTCACGGATGCGTTCAGACAAGCGCCTGGTCATGCGTACCATGTACATTGTCCCACAGGAATATGTGAATGAATAGATACAAAACGAGGCTGCAGAATCATGAACTTTGTCCTTCAACAGTTCCACACGTTGTACTTTTGGATAAGTTTTCAAATGGTTAATTCATGTTGACAAACTGACTAATGTTAGGCGCATTGGCTTGATGTGTTCAAAACTCAACTAAGAACACTACATCGCTGAGAACCTACAGTAATAACCTGTACAATAAGGGAATAATAGACAGTCCCGGGTTTATTATTCAAAATCTGTACGAAATCTAGTAATTTTCAGAGAACGGAATTATTGTGCAATGGTGATGTTGTATTGTGTATACTTAGCTCACATACATTTTGCATTCCGTTCAAATCAGGAATAACATAAATGGCTGAACGTTTTTACAACTAACTTTTGACAACATAACTGCTTGTGACTGATAGCATTCAATTTAGCTAAAAGAAACAAACTGCGTACTCAAATATGCTAAAACAACAGAAAATCACCGGCCAAAGTCATTCATATCACGGTTGCGGTAGTAACATTTACTCCTTATTATAATCCGATAAATGTCTTCTGAATCGAAACTGCTACAAAGTATGGGTTGCTCAATCGACTTACAATATCCGAAACTGTAGGAGACATCCATATTTTTGTCTATCAAGCTGAAAAACCAACTGGAAATGATCATACAAAAGAATCCTCTTGAAATTTTTTAAATCCAAACGGAAAGTGCTGAGTAAAGCTGTATTTATTAATTGACTGAAATCCAGCAAGGCGCTAACGGAAACACGATGAAAAAGAAAGGAGCGCATGCAACGTACAGGTCAAAAAGTTGATTATAAAAAGAGCACTAAGTTCTATCTCTTCGTCACTGACAGTTTAATGTTTATTGACTGTTCCATGTTGTTCCCACGAAGCTCGGGAATCAGCCAAGCACCACACAATTTCAACCACTGACTTCACTTCTATGCCTCGTGTTTCAGCTTCCCTATCCAACCACAAACTATATCTCTTAGTATCCGAAGTGGAAGTCGGGTAGTACTAACCGATCCCAAGGCCGAAACTAACGTCTTCATTCCTATGCGCCGAGCAAATGCACTAATCTTTTCTACCTTTCTCACCAATTACAAAAAGGCCTGAAAAGACGAATAACCAATGCTCATACGAAAACATGTTCAAGTTATCAGCCCCCGTTCCGGAGGCAATCAGCGCCCAAAGACGGTGCACCTCAGGATTGATACGGACTGCCCCTACCAGACAGCAGAAATGCTTCGGAGACATCAGTGACCGAGCACCGAAGTCTGTCAAACATTATCAATACGGAGAGGCCACTTTTTTAATCCTAGACAGAACACTACAAATCGTGGCACCGTGAATTTTCATCTTGATGGAAAGCTGTACATAATTGCCTGGGTTCTCAGTGGCTTCTCTGTGTTTCGCAATCCGTGATAACCCCATCCTCAACCTCAGCTATAGTTGCCATCAAACTCTCAAGGCAATCAAATTTGCCAACGATATCCAGTTGGCCAAAGCAAAAGATAATTGCTGGCACATGCAGTTGCCAGCCGATAAGAACCTTCCACTTCATAGGTATAAAACAAACAACATAGCTGAATACCTCAATTACTAAACAATTACAAAAGTTTTGAGCTGCCTGCTCACTGTGGTTCAGCAAGGAGACTATGAAGCGTAACGTGTACTTACAGCTTCAACACCATTAGGACTATCCTTATATCCCCAGGAGCGAAGCTGCCTTAAACTTGGGACAACAATCTACCCTCCTAACAGTAGAGGAGCTACTAAGCTTACTAGACCTTGGGGCGTGCAGCCTGAAAGTCAACAGTGTGCCCCATTCTGCCATTTTTAAACGGAACAGGAAAATTTCACTGAAGCTCAGGAACTCATGGAATTTTAGCGATTTGGTATCCTTGTAGGTCAGTCCCAGGTGGTGAATCTGCCTTGGCATACAACTAAACATCTGCCGAAATATGTTTGGAAAACGTTGATGTCGGGGACGAGATAAATTGTTTCTAATTGTCCCACCTACCTTAGGGGCCTCCATTGCCGATTAGGAATTGGGCAAACATCCAACCCCTTTTACCGCCGATTTGATAAAGTGTAAAAACTTGCAGCTGTCTACCGCGGAAGCAGCCGATTTTACTTGCATCAATGGTTAAGGAAATCCTTGAGAAGGCCTGCACTGAGTCCATATCGTATCACTAATCCTGCCTCGTAATCTTCGCTGCCAGCCAGAATGGACTGCCGCACGTCAAACGGAGTCAGTAGAATTCTATTGTTGACACGACAAATCAGGCCACAATTCACTAAACAAGAGTGCAAGTCACCCTTGATAAGTGACTAGGGCAAACTATATCCTCGGATGCGGTTATTTTCATCCCTTCAAGTAGTTTGTCTCAGGAAATTAAATTGCTTTTTGGGTTAAACAACGTGTCGCAATCCGGCAGCCACCCGTTGTGCTCTCCAGGCATCCACGGAAACGCATGGACAGCTTAATGCAAAATAACGAGTAGTTAGATCCAAGGGAGTGTTCCAGTGCGACCCGCAATCTCGAATGCAATCCCGAAATTTATGACCTATAAGAGTTTGGTCGATTTAGGTCCGCTTCTGACTCAAATAAGGCGGACACCAAACCAAGTAGTGTTGGTTTGATCATCCGAAGTTCATAATCATAGTAATAATGTTACTACTAATAATAATAGTAATTGGTGGTGCAAACACATCCCCTGCTTCCCGACCAAAACAAATTTAGGTCAACTGGGCCCCCTAAATGTTCCTCATTCTAGGACAGCTGACACACGCTAGCTTTCATATCTGGTAAAACCACAATGTGATTTATGTCTATCCCGACGCTTATTACCCACTTTAGATGAATACCTAATTCTCACTACGCGCACTCATCCTACATGGAATTAATGAAGCACAGCAGCCTCAGGTGTCTCACCGACAGCCACACCAAAACTAGCAAGGCCAGAAGCCGCAGTCTCGTGGTCTCCAGACAATCATAGACAAACTTCTATTCAGGACCGGACGTGGAAGGCAATCGAACTACACATCTGGAGTCCTGATTAAGTCTCTTTGATTCGACACAGCTGCGCCGAGTTTCTGGTGTACGGGATAAATACGCCGGTTCTTCGATTTCTATCAGAAACCACACCACTAGTATAGCCGACTGAAGTTTCCGATGAATTTTCAGTAAAGATGATTGCCCGGAAGGAAGATAATACGTGCCCGTTGTGTGTACGCATAGAAACAAAAGCATTTTCATGTTAATTCCATCACTGTTGGTACCGCTGCATTATTCAGTCTCCCAGTCTACACTATGAGCACAATTAAATGCATTCTAATTTTTCAACAGTGTACCAGGGGATAAATTATGATAATAGATCACAATCCACCGTTTGCGCGTCAGTTACTACTGTATTTCAGACAAAATATCAATAAACCAAGCTGATGTCCTTGATCTGGATCAAAATGCAAAAGACACTGAGCAAAAAATGAATATAATACAATACAGTCGATAAAATTTGCGTGAAAATGCATTAACGTCACAGAATCCGGTAAATAGCCACGAACTCATCGGAACGAACAGCGTCTGAGATCAGCTTTGGCCAGATCGCTCGTCATCCGCACGTGGAATTTTCGTTATTACAACAAATTGCAATAGAAACGACGTTCACTTTCTGTAATTTTCACTGGGGGTAGGCCGTTGACACAATTTCGCAAACTCTCCACTAGCTAAACAGGACGGGAAAAATTAATATGATTGACATTACCAAAACAATCCGTATGTATTAGATGTATTACAGGATAATGTATGGGAGCCTTCTTCATTAAAACATCTCATAAAGAGAGCCAAAAGCCCCAGGTGGTTTTGGTACCCAATTCTGGATGAATTACTACAATCTGGGTGATGAACAGTACTGGAGCTGAGCCAAAAGTTCTCGTGCTTTTGCGTTTTTCATGAAACAAATTATGAAGTAACATGGGGTTAGTACCACTCTAAAATCGCTGTAACCTGAATGCTTACATATAAATGATGCGAATAATCCTGAGGACCAACCTGTGTATCTCAAAACTAAATATACCACCTTTGCACGCCGTCTTAGAGATGCTCAAATATACCATTTTCCGCACGGGGCTATACCCATTTTAGCATGACTTTCTGTTTATTCCTTGACCTGGGTAACTTACGCCACAAAACAACCAAGATATCCCTATCCTAATCCCATGTAGTCCATCCTCAATGACCACCACACGGAATAACATAAACAGAAAGTAATTAAGAAGCCAAAACGCAGTCTATCAATTCCTTGTTCACTATACAAATAGTAATATCCTTGAAAACGTTCTTCAGCAACGAAAACATTATGCTATCTTATGATCTGGTCTTCTTAACCGATCTAACACTGTATACACTGAACATCTGTTTTGGAATTACCAATTGCTTTGAGTTACTGTTTACGAGATGCTAAATGATTTATTCCTAATAACGGTTCATTTTCGATCCTAGCTGCCGAAAGTCCTTTCTCTCAGTCTAAAAAGCGAATTTTTGTTAAAGAATTAAGCTAGGAAAAACAATGTTTTCTTTGAGATTTAAAGCTGAAACAAATATCCGTAAAACTTCGGACAATACAACCCCGACCGCGACGGAAACTGGCTTGATTATCACTCACGCATCTTTCGTGAGCCCTAGATAAGTGGAGGAGGATAATGCCCAAGGGTAGTTTAGATGCAATGCTTACTAAAATAATTTCCCTGTGGTATCAAATTGGAATTTATCATATTTATTGCCAATCAATACAATTGGCGATTCACACCAGTCCTTATGATTCTTTACCCTTGTTCAGACTGATCCGGGAGTTTTGTTTATTCCGGTGTCAGCACCTCGTCACCATCCTTGAAGAGGGGTAGCGACAGTCCGCCAGGTTCAGCTGCCTTAGGCTTTCAAGAAGTCTATTTACTTAATGATCTCCATCCCGGATAGAGGATTGGTATCCAGCTGCATTGATTCACTTGCGGGCGTATGTGGAAGTCCCGTTGTGGCCGTGGGCTAACTAAACTGATCCATAAAGTGTTCAACTCAAAACCCCAACCGACGAGTCTTAGAGTTCATCAGTGTGCCACTGAATTTCTTAATCACCTCGCTTGTGCTCGGCTTCCGTGGACCAGTATTCTTGATGGATGCAGCCTTTTCCATTTCTCCACACTCCCCTATCCACCACTGCTCCCGTTCATTTCCCGAATTCCGGATCACTGGACGTCTCAGGGATTTACACGTTTCCTTGTTTGTTGCATCCGCGGGTATGTATCTGTGAGGATTTAACAGTGTAAATGAAATCTAGGATATCCATCGTTCCTGAGGTTCATGTGACAAAGAGTCCTGCTTGGCAGTTAGCTTTAAGTGTACAGCTTCTTTGATCTGATGCCAGCGCTCGCTCACATCCTGGGCATTTTGTTGAGATGACAACCGTATTGAGAATTCCCATTGGAATTGCAGTCGGCGATGATCATCAAGAATCATCTGTGCCGAAAAAGTGAATTTCGTGTTGGTATAACAACTAATCAGGCGCAAACAAAAGCTAGCTCGGGCCAAAGAACGTTCAACTGATTCACCCCACCGGTGACCGATGGCAATGTGATCGATCTGAGTCTAACGCTGTGTAGCTGAAGAGCGGCGTCGTGACGTGGTTTATAAACCGGATTCCGTTGCCGAAATTGGTTTCGCATCCCCGATAAAAATCAAAGCAAGTTGTCCCATCAAATTAAAAATGCAAACTTCCGAAATATTATAAAGCTTAATACTGCCGTTTTATTCTATTCTTTGATCGAAAATTTTCCTTGGAACATCCAAAAAATACGGTATTTCGCTGACAGCAAAATTAGTATGAGCGGGACTTTGGCCTGTACAGGAAAGATGAGTCCCATCTTATTTTATTAAAACAAAAACTTCAGTCCTCAACGAACATTATTTTATTTTCAACCACCTAACAGCTATATAGGTCCTTGTGTTTTATTAAGGAAATGTTCTGGGTGTTTTCACCGTAGTTTCATCGGAAGTGTTCAATTCGAACATAACTTTCATCACCAATACATAAAGGTTGAAATTTGCAACTTTAAATTTTACCGCTTAAGTAGACTAGCATTCCGTATCATAAGGACAGCTGTCTTTCCTGGAGCGCTTTTTAACCGCAGAATGAATGACACGGAATCTCTTAGGTGGCTCATATCAAACGTAATCCAATGTTCGAGGAGCAGACGTTGTTCCAATATTAATATGCCTCATTTACTCCAAAATCTTGGAGTTACGATACTTTTGTTGTTGAATTATTCTGCATTTTGAACTACAATTTTTTTATTTTAATAAAGACATTATTTGCAAGTAAGAGCTTTCTACCCAGCTCAATTACTCATTTTTAGGGAAACGACTCATTATAACTTAGCGAATTTCCAGGATTACCCATGAGGCGGTAGCTCCCATACTAGCAGCTACTCACGTGGGATCAGACACACTGGATAAAAGATCGCCGACTGTCGGCGGCAGTAGTGGGGATGAGGTTGGCTTTTGTCCAATGATCTTTCTTCCTAAAGTACTCGAACAAACTTTGAAGGCACAAGTGGCCTCCGCCAAATAATTTCATTGCTCTTTATCCTAATCCAGAGTTATTCAATGGAATAAATGACCCATTCACCGGTTACCGCTTTGTCTCAAAAATTCATGTTGGCTTTTAGACGACAACTGGAAATGGTAGGCCCAGAGGTGAAACTTTGAACAAGAAGGTCCAGCTGCATTGAGGACATCGCTTTCATTTATTCCTGTACATCTTTATGAATGGTTATGAAATGTTTTGTTTTACTATGTATTTTCCAGAAGGAGTCAATAAGCTGACGATCTTTGCTGTCGAACATGAACTCACAAGGACTTAGAATGTTATGGCATCCAAAGCATCATGCCATCAAAACTGCTAGGGTATTGTGTACATTATTCCTTGGACTCACTTCCCCAAGCCTAACTCCTGAATTACTGACTAAATTCTCTCACCCTTTCCTATCAATAGTAGGGAGACAACGATGTTCGAACACCGAAAGTCTTCGCATATCTTCTGCTCTCAACGGCCATGTTTCGGAGCCGTAGACCAATACTGACCTCAGTGTTGTCGTGTAAACTGAACATTTGATGGATAACCGGATGTTACGTCGACGCCACAGGCCTCTCAAATTAGTGGACGCCAGTCGCGGCTTCTGTATGCGCGAAGGCACTTCATCTGATACATGACAACCAGGTGAGATACAACTGCCAAAGTAACCAAATCTATCCACCTTATTCAGTTGCTCCCCTAGAAGAACAAGGTTCGGCTTTGAGCCAATCTAGTCATACGACGTCATTTAACATTTTGAAGATACAAAATTATCCCGAAAACACAGTATAGTTCAGGAGATCCAGAAAAACTGGCAAATTACTTGAATCTACACTCAGTATCACAACATCAGGTGGGACAGAAAGTCGGCGTGCTGTTTCCCCTCCACTAAGTGGCCAAGCTAGCCGTTACAGTCACTAGCAACGACCACAGCTTCCGTTAAAAGCAATCTTCGGATTAATGGAGATAACTTTCTTTATGAATCGTCGTTGTCCCCAGGAGAGCTGCAGTCCGCGGACGCATACACAGATACTACGAATAAACAACGACGCTTAAATTGACTGCTATTTGCACGGACGGAACCGTCCAACCAAAGTGCACACAAAGGAGTGTTGGTTTGGATCCAGTCTAAAAATGCACGCTCCCCTCACATGATCAGACCCCGCCCTGACCACGAGTGATCGAAGCATAAATCTACCTTAAATCTTTCAAGATTTTGAGCTAGGGCAGCTTGTTGCCTTGTTTGGCTGAGCGTGCGGACACTGAAGGTATCCAAGAGAAGTGAACAGTTAGGTATAAGCAATGCACCAAAAATACTTCTTCCCCTTCCCCTGACGTTCCCATCATATAAATCCATTGAGTAACAATCCTTGGCGGCATCTTACATGGTCACCATAATGGCAGGACAGAAATCAAAAAGTCCCTTAAGAGAAAGATGCTGCAGGTATTCGGGCTATCAGTGATTCGCAGCTTCTCATACTGCAAACGGGGTGTCTCTTTGGGGACCCTGACCAGAGCCTATGAATTAAGTCTCAACCCTGAATGAATGGGACTTTAAACCAGCACGACGGCTCGGAAAAGGCACCGGCAGGAGAACGATTGGCGTTCCCAAACAAAGCCTTCGGTTCTAACGAGAACCTGTCCGCAAGGCAGCGGCAAGTGGCTCAGTGGGAGTCCATCTACCTAGAGCACTTCATTTTTCTATTGAGATGCCAGTTCAACTCAACCCCAACCAAACATCCCACCGTTTGACAGGACGTTTGGACTAAGCCAGCGAAGCCAAAACGGTTACCGACGGGTAAACTCTGCAGATAATATAAGGCGGGTTATTTCTAACGAGAGCTGTGAAAATAACAAAACGTCCTGACATGAAGCACAAGTGACGGTTGTACTGTGCACCAAACCGGGCATATAATTTTGCAATCTTTTCGGGTTCCATTTATTTAGGACTGTCGTACGTTTTATGGCAAAATGACCACGTTGTTGTACACACGTTTAGGATGTGAACTGGGCAAACGTTTACACCGCGGCGAGTACTTGGCAGCCGACAAACTTCTGACAGCCACCTGTAGCCCGCCTTTTTGTTCTCCGCACTGCATTAGACAGTTAGTCATGAATTGCGTAGAAGCTAGTAGCAGCTGAATGCATGCCTCAAATCAGTTCCACCCAGTTTCTGCACTTATCAGTCTTGTGTGAAGGTACTCCGGTTGTGAATGGTACCTCGGAGCATTGACTAGCAACGAAATCAGTATCTCGAGATTATAAACAGAATAACTATGAAGAAGTATAAAGATTTAGAAACGCCTGAAAGTGACTGACTTCGGCGTTGAGCCATATGGTCTAAGGTCTCAAATCGGCCCCAGACGATCTCTTGAACTCCAACGCAAAAATCTTACCCGACTTGCTCCGGACAGTTCACTGGCTAAGGTTTTCATGCCTTTTCGCTACACCGTGCACGAATCACCTCCAACCTCCAACTTGTCTCAGCGAACATTTATAAAGTTCACACTGATTCTGCAAGTCTATATTCACCCAAGCTTTGCAGTTCACAATTCTTTCTGAAATGGGAGAAATGATGATTCTGTCCAACTTCATCAATGATTAAACATTGGTTAATGTGATGACCGACTACGCAACCGTCAAGCTAAGTCCAACAGCTCATATTACATATCTTGAGCTTTTAAAGTATGCTTTTTGAAATCAGTAATCTGCTAACGGCCAGGTAGCCAGTTATTGATCGAAACTAACTGTGTGGTGAGAATCGGATTCAAAGCCTACATCGTCAAAACAATTGTTCGGCAGCAGTTCAACAAATACCCGAATATTGAGCACGTTTCATCCTCCAAACAACCAGGATCGGTTCTGCTGCCCAATGCTTATAGGATATAGTCGCAGCCTTTATCAACTCATCATAAGTACAGGTCCACAAAAACCGGGTGCTGTAAGGTGACCAAAGATTCCGATGGTCCCCTGAGTCCCTCTCAAGAGCGTGGTGTGGAGAGCTGACAGAGAATTTCAGCGACCTATTTAGTTAGAACATTGCCAAAGATGACCTTCACCTCATCTAAAAGTGAAATATCGCTGGCGGATCGAGTTAGATTATCAGCTTGCAATCCACTAGATCCTCTAATACGACGTTTTGGAGATTTTGAAATTTATGGCTAAATTCTACAATCAGTATTTCTCATGCCTTTAAAATAGTCCTACTTATTTATAGCCCTTCTGATATAAGACCTCTTGGCGTTTTCAATATTACTATGTGCTATAGGGCAGCAACCAAAACCGGAGGACCTCCGTGCAAAGTTATTAGCTGCGGAGACTGAAAAAGGCGACAAAACTGCAGTTAATTTATACAAAGTATGTGAAGAGCTTCACAGCTGTGATGTGTGCTGTGGAGATGCAGCACAATCAGCCCCGTTCCTAATAACTGGCGAGAAGCTTGAAAATCGCACGTCAAAGGTACCAGGAAGTCAATAGCACTCTTCAACGGGTACCCAAAGCGAATTCTTCAAAAGGCAAAATATTTCTTAGCGAAATTTGAATCCAATTCTTCATCGTTGAGAAACTTCTTTTTTTTCAACGCTGTCATGCAGTACAGCGACCTTACACAGAGTTAACTAGACAAACATTCTGTACCGTAACCTGATCGAAATGCCGTTGCCACCTTGAAAGCCAATCATAAACATGTATCCTTCCCGTGTAGACAATCTGCAGCGTCTAGGTCCAAGAGTGATCTAAAACCGCAGTCAATTGGAGCAAAAAGAAAGTAATTCGATCCCTAGAATCTCATTTGAATCATTATGAGCGTAAATCGATGATAAATCTATTTAAGAATCACATGGTGACTTGTCGGAGGATTTTCGTCGGTCAGGTAAAGCTAAGCTTGAGAAAGACGACACGAGGCTCAAAAGAATTGTTTTTTTTCTCACTAGTACGATTTGCATCCGTATGCGAAACATGTTGCTCAGAAGGAAAAGGAAGTTGATAGTTACTGATCGGACCACCAATGAAGGCTCGTGATCGGTGATGATCCCGGATGTACGAGTTAAATCTTTTGGTTAGGTGATACTCGTGGTATATGTCACTGCCTGCATTACTTTGATGACTCACTACATATCCTTCTTGAAGAATACATGGCACCAGTCTAAACAATAGAAAACTCCTCCTTAGTTTGGTGTGATCAAAGCCTAAGTTCACACCCTGGAACTCAAAAGCATTTGAAGTGACCTAAATCCCTGCTCTTGTCTCAAAATTTCCAGTGAAAGTTATCGTAAATGTGCTGCCAGCTCATGAGGATGACAAAGTCACTCTTATTTAATTCACGAGTTTCTATATTTTAGTAAAAATGCACTGCTTTTTGTGGTCAGATTAAATAAGTTAGCATTCAATGCCCTACGCTATACATATATCGTGTTGCGGATATTATTAGAATGGACTAATTGGCAAACATTCACCCAGTCGTTCTCTGGACCCGTTCGTCTCTTTCTCATAAGCTTCAGAACCCTTTACTTTGGCATTTGCATTATTATTAACGACGGGTCTGGAAAATGGCCGTAAAATTTATTCTACTTCAAACTACTGCCTTGATCGGCCAGTAACATGTTTTGCCCAGCGCCGATTAAGCTCTAATAAAAGGTGCAACAAATACCCTATTTCTTTGTTCATATAGGGACTTCGGACAAAAAACCAACATTAGGTATTCACGATTTTCACATCAATCACCTAATTCCAACTAATTCACTCCGTGAGGTCTGTCAATCATTTGTCATTCACACTGGATTTTTATTTCTTCTATTTAACTGGTTCACAGCCAAGTCAATTAGTACTTAGCAGTTATGAGTATTCGGCTAACAATTGGCACTTCTGATCAAATGTGGTTCTGTTTACTCTGGTCTCAGCCCGATCGCCGTCAAAGGATCCATGCATTTTAAACGACTTACATATACTAAGACTCGAGTCTGTCGGTACAAGCTAATCACACTTAAAAGGTACATTAACCACTCCTTTCATGTCTTTCTTTTTTTCCATAAACGAGGCCAGTTATAACCCTTAAAGATTAACATGGAATTCTCACACACCTCAGTATCCCTGCAATTAAATCAATTCCTTTACTGCTAACCAATCCGTCCGTAAATTGTCCTGGACTCGGGAGTTTAGCTTCCGAATCAAATAAATCAGCAATTGCTTAAAACATCTTAGTGTTCTCTGCACCATCCCCGCAATGAATTGTATGCCAAATTATTTTTACTTAACCTACTACCTGCAGCGGCAGATCAAGATTGCCGCTGCATTTCTGCGATAAATAATTTCATTTTCTCACCATACTGATCTTTTAGACTTGCCATTAGATAAACTGAAGCAGTGAGTTCCCTTTGAATTTTCTCCTCCTGTGTTTTCGACAGAACTGTAGATAATTCATGCCCTTATGTGAAGTTTTCAATTTCAAATCAGTATTTCAGAAGTTACTTGCTAAAAAAAATTGGTGCAACAGTGGTGAAACGCACTTATTTTTCTATAAAAGTCCACAGAGGTCAAAAAATCATATTTAATGATATCCCTGGCTAAAGCTGAAAGAAATGGACAAGCAACTAGCTTTATACTAATATTGCATGCCAAGAGATAAATATTTTTCAATAAGCAAATTGTACCCATTACGCTTTCATGGAAGAAAAGAAGTTTCCTCATCCATTACCATCTAAGTTGTTTCGTATTGAATACGACACTTGCTTTGATTGGAGGAAATCTGTGATCGCTCAATAACCAAGTCACATTAGCATGTTGTTCTCATTCACAATAATCGAGTCCATAGATGTAGCAACAATAATTTGCTGGATGATGCTATCGCCGGCAGCCGTTTTTGCACTGTGGTGGAAGTTCTACCTCCTATAGAACCCCAGTCCTTCATTTAAACTTGGCACTATGAAAAAGCTCACGAGACATTTTCGAAGGATATTTGGATGTAGAATTTCAGCTTCACAAAGATTTATCGAAAAGCTGGCTAGGATTAAGCTTTTGATGACGTTTCTCTAGTTGAGTGAAATGGAGTAGTTTTGGCATTACAAAAGAAGACGGAGCAAAAATGACCAGAACAAAGCGTTTAAAGCCAATTTTTTAATCTGTCTGGAACTGCTTTGCTTAGGGGCGATAGCCACTGGTGAAAGTCGAGAACTAAGCTGTTCTAAAAGCCTTTAATTAAGCTCAACTCAATCCAACTATAAAACAGGTATTTGCAGAAACAAACAACTCTGTTGCACAATCGCATCGCCGGCTAGCTTGGACAATTTCATGTATTGCAAATATTCTACTCGACCGTAATTAGCCAACGGCCTACAATTTTCGCTGATCACAATGAACATCATCTATCTCCTTCGAAATCGACGTTACAATTCTGCGACTGGAATGAATAGAGTGGGTGTTTAACTCGAATGGGAGTTGTCCAATTGTCTTAATTGCTTGAGCATCAGATTTCCATCACTAAATATTTGTCCACTTTAGTAGGATTTTGCACTAATTAATTTAATTAATAACTTTTCCGCACACCACAACCTGATATCTTTGCTTTTACTCATTTTGTTGCACATATAAGCATAAAAATAAGGGTCAGATACTAACCAAACGCAATTCGATGAATGGTTGGTTACCTTGATCTTGTTACAGATTAGGTAGCCTTAACTATTACTGTCAATACAGGATGAGACGAGTACTTTTTTGAACGAAGATCGTCAAAAACCTAGGACAGCAGTTGGGATTTTGATTTAATAAAAATGAATTTATCTGTACCAGTTTAATAGAGCAGACAAAATACACAGACTCTGATTTACAACCATAAAATCTGAATTTCTCGATCGCACAGTTAAAACATCTTAATTAATGTCGAAATGAAACATCCAGCAATACAGCAGAAATCAGCAGTGTCGAATAACTCAAAAGACGGCTCAATTAAAGCTGGTCGGCTAGCACCAGGGCAAGCATATACCGTGCAGGCTAACTGTTTCGGTTGGGGTCCACGAGATCCCCCCAAAAAAATAAAGGATTGAAGACAAAAAGTGATATGACTCAATAACACAGTCAGCGACGATCTTGCATTTAAAATTTACTTTCCTTATAGTGGTTCTACTAATAATTTCGCAGTTGATCTTCTATTATCCCTAGGTCTTTTTTATTTTGGAGTAATCGGTGCTTTGAGAGAGCAACCAAAACCAAAACACCTCGGTGCTTGGTTAACGCTTGTAGAGACTGAAGTAAATTGAACTTACGGCCTTGTAGAGATATTTAAAACGCTCAATCGGAGTCATTCTAGTGATACATTTTCATTAGGTATTTTGTAATCAAGGGGTAAGTTTTCTTAGTTTGGTTTCTGGCCGGATGTGAGATAAATCGAATGTTTCACATGCTCCGCTAACTGCTAATTAGGGACTCAATCCACCCCACTTCTATAACTCTCCTTGCACTTTCAAACAAATCATGAAATATGCAACTGACAGATTCACATACATTTTAATAAATCAGCTAAAAAATTCAGTAAAAGATGCTTCGTAGAGAAAACCGCAATATCGTTGGCATAGCGCCTATGGTCAACAGCTTAATGAACATAGATAAACAGTTATTTTTTTATCACTCCTGGAAAGATATATTATTACGTGTTTGAGAAGAATACCGCCTGCAGCGCAATAAGTCTGCTTTCAATTGAACTTCTGAAAGTCACAATGTTTATTTCACGCGCACGACGATAACATCCATGATATACAACACAGGAGTGGGCATTGTAGGTTTCTGCATACAAAATGCGTCACTCGAAGAATCGACTGTTCTAAGTAAAGACCAATTAAAAAGGAACGAGTAAACATTTTCAAAGAAGGTTTTCTTGAAACTCAGACATTTATTTATGGCATTCGATGGTCCAAACGCGCCATTCAGGCAATATGATACCACGTGCTTTTGATGGATAAGGTAACGTCTATTAGACAACGTGGTGCTTCGCGATGAGAGGAGTTTTGCCTGCCCGGGATAAGTTTCAATGGAACTCCTGCTTGTTGAATTTTCTGGCGATTCCTGAGTCGTAGAGTTGAATACCTGTTAGTTTCGTTTTGTTTGAAAATTCTCTAATATAAAACCATTCATAAACATTATCTGTAGCTGTTTTCTTCTTGTCTACCGGAAAATTGTTATCCGAGGAAGCAACCGGCTGAATCAGTTCCCGATTACCATCATAATTGTTATTATTAATCTTGCACTCATAATATTATGGTATTTGACGCCTTGCACATCAAGACAATTGTTATATCAATCGTCAGTTTCAGTTGCCCAATCAATTTAAAACGACTCGGTGTTAGGAGGTTCTGCTTTTGCACAGGAGACTAAAATAAAATCTCGCATATGTCCATCAGCCAAAAATTTTACCCAATTTTAAAGTTTTCCAAACTAAATTGTGTCTGAATTTGATGAACATATTTCACGTCCATCGACAAGACTCTGGCTTACGTCCTCGTCAAATGCAAACAAAAAAGCTTGTGAAGTATATTGTTTGTCCCATGAGATAACACAATTCGTCTTCGGTTTTCAAAGCATTCTCCAGAACTTATTTAATGTCTCGAACAAGGTGCACAAGGGTGAGTTTGTCAAAACATCCAAACAGCTGATACTTCAACTGATTATTAGTTGATCTCAAGTGGCTTCAATTTGATTATGATCAAGACTGTGTTACTCCAAGGCATTATCTCCTCCTACATGGTTTTTCAGAACTGTTCCTACGTGATTTTACGGGCCAGTAGAATAAAACCATCAATATGGGCGCAGAAAAGTTTAGTTCATAATATGCTCTTCCGTCGAAACGTTTCTCGAGTTCCTTGACACTGCTGACTTCCATTTCCCGTCGTCCCGTTTACCGGAACAGTTAGGTTGTTGAGACCTCTTGGTAATGTAATGTAATTCACCCAACATTTTATTAGCTTCCTGGTGAAGCGGTTTTTCTAAAAGCTTTGCGTAAGAGTAAGTAGAACAGTGATCACCGGCAATACAAAATTTGCTTCATTATTTGCACAACTCCTTAAACCAACTGGAACTTCTTTGCCTCAAACAGTGAAATGTGAAACTGTCACCTCAGAAACAGCTGTAATTCCACTAATATACAGCAGTTGAATACAACTCACCCGATCCATATTTGGAAACCCACCGAGCTCTAGTTTTGAAAACAGTAAATAGCCGTTATATTTGACTTCCAGTGAATCTAGTGCAGGTTTGTGATAATCTATACAAAACTGTTTACCGTACCTCTGACGGAGATTCGGGTTGTAACTTGTGCTTCTGGTATCTCTTGCTCAAGGCGTTGAAGCAACGGACGCAGAAGCACCTCGTAGCCTCAGGCTCGTCTGAAATAAAGCGAAAGATGTTCGATTGCTTATTTTATGGTTAACTTCAATTGCAAGGTACACGTGCGACAGTTTTTGCATCTATCTGGATGATGGTGTGGGTCTACAGACACTTAAAACGGTTGCTTTATAATTGGCTAAAATTTTGGATGCAGCCTAGCATTTTCGCGGGTAAACATCATAGACCCGTTCACGCCGTGCAAGTTACGATGCAATTATCAGGAGGTGATCTTCTTTTTGACTAACAATTAAAACAAGTCCCCCACAAATTTAACTTTGATTGTTTTGTGCAAATCCAATGTCTTCTCGATGGCTGATTTGTTAATATATCTCTTAAGCTTATATTCTTGAACTTCGGCATAGTGATATTCATCATTTGGAAACTTTTTCCCTATGGCTTTAATTTTCCGTAACTGTAACTCAAACTTGCTGTTTTCTGTTCTACTCTTTTCATTGTACGAACTCTATTGTTTTTATTCGAAGCGTTTTTAGTGTTAACTACTTTCAGTGGTTAGACTGACACCATGGGCAATAACAACGGAAGCTGCTTTTTAAATCCTAGTGTTGAAATTTAACATGGAATCTAAAGAGGTAAACACTCAATCTACGTCAAATTGATCTCTTTTGTGATGCTTTTGTCGAACGTCAGTACAACTGCTACAAACAGTTAAGTACTTCTGACACAGCCTCGCTTGAGTACGACTGACTTCGCGCCATGTCGTCGTCTGGAAGTTAGTACACTATTGGGCATAGTAGGAAAAACGATGCATCTAAATGTATGAGGGTTTTATCATTGTCGGAGACGAATGTACTTCTATTTGATTTGCAAAACATCTATAATCGATTTTAACGAAGGACAGGCCGAAGAGTAAAACGATTCATCTCGTGAATTCGTCACAGGACTAGTGTTCAGAAAGCCTGCTCCATATTCGTCTGGTGAAAGACGGAAACACAAAAGGATGATTTTTACACCTTACTCAAATTAGGAGTATATATCGTTCGAGATCCTTTGGACTTTATTGGCTTAATACTAACTGCTTGGTAGCGAATCTCTAGATCAAACAACTAGCATTCTTGCTTTTTTATTGGCCTTTATTCCTTTCTGATTAAGGGCGTTCACGGTGTGACTACCTAGGAAAACGTTTTCCAGCAGAGAAGTGCCAGTATTCTGCATCGGTTGTAGGCTGCACTACTGTCATTCGGCCTTTACATTTAGTTACGATGCCTTGAACATACAATTATTTCACCAGTTCAAAACCATTATTACCGAGGAACCATATTAAGTTTTGACAACTTTTGACCTCGAAAAGCTTATATTCAGGCGAAACTCATTGTAAATCCGGAGTTGTTCATTAAAAATTTATTCTTTGACATTTTAGTAATTCTCCCTCTAGTTTGAGTCCACAACTGTGTCATTTCTAGTTCCACCACAGGACGTTCTTAACGGAGAACAGTAAATACTCTTTGATTTGATATTAGTTTCAAAATATGACTACCAGGCAGACTACAAATGAATGGCTGACAGTTTCAGCAAAGATTTACTATGGCTTACTTCCACTTCATTCTTTTATTGCTTCTACCAATACATACAGCTTCGCACCCCACGTCGTCAATTATAACAGTTTTCTCGGATTACTTTTGCATCTCTTACTGATGACTTGCACATAGTTTTCGGAAATGTTAATGGGACCAAATTATACTTCATATTCTACCTAAACCTTAGCTACGTTTAGGTTCCCACCAGAAGGCCATCGGTATTGGTTAACAACCACCAACCGTCAATTCACGCTTTCTTAAAAGATTCCCCCCTTTGGGTAACAACAATCAAAACCCGATACTGGTCCGACCTATGTTCTATTCCTCTTCAAGGTATATTTATTTTACTCGGCCTAAACATATTACATTACTCCAGGGCGGTCTTTACCTGTGAATACTGCAGAAATCAACTGAAGTAGTCCCCAACTGCTTTTCTGTTTTTCAACTTCCACTTACTAATGTAACATTTCTAGCTGATGCTTCAAAACCATGCTTTCTATATGTTGTCTATAAACCACTCTATTACTAAAACATAACAGACTATCGGCGCCATTTCTCAAAAGTCTCCGTCGTGAAAAGGCATGTTCCTGTACTCGTGACAACGTGACTAAAATGAAGCGAATTGTTACCCATAGGAGCTTATATAAAACATCAAGATTTTATTTGCGCTAACCAGTTAAATGGATCAGAAATACCAATGGGCACGAAAAATAGTAGCCATGGATTCATTTAGAAACAGGCTTCTATTATGATCAACTGGAAACCAATCTTTATTTTTGTTTACATATTGATGGGCACCTGCTAAATGGGATATGTAATCTACCTCCATAAAAGTCTCATGAGCGATATTTAGGAGTTAGAAAAATTGCTTTGTAGACAAAATAACCAACTACGATTTGTAATCAATGCAGTACATACGATACGCAACTGGTTACTGAAAAGTAGCACAGTATTTTCTAAGAATTAAGGCAACATGGCACATCTAGGGCCAAATTATTAAGTTCGACATTTTCGACATAACTGTAGGTCTAATGTGCTAACGACAATAATTGCTACATTCAGCCATTCAAGTTCACCCTCAAAAATATCCGCTACCTGAAATAATAACCCAAACCAATTACTATTCAAAATGGTAGATTAGGAACCCAAGTTGAGCCGTTGCACTATAATCAATGAAATTCCGGATAAATATCGTTACAATTAAAAGGCTACTTAAATCTCAACTGGACAAACGAAGGGCGATCGTGGTAGGTTCATCCAGCTTCACCCATTAAATCATTGCCCGCATCATCCTTCAAAAGGCTCAGAAATACTTGTACCTTACCTGAGTCTTCACTCAGAGGCACTACATGTTCTGCATATTCCAGTTCAGACAATTTCTACGTAATCAAATATCAATGGTATTACTCATGCGGAAGAATGGGGAGTCCTCCTCAGTTACCTCAGTTACTGGAAACGCTGGAAAGGCGTAAAACTGTGCAATACTGAACTCGAGTGAGAAATCGACGTGAACAAGGACTTGGCTTCGGTTGCCACTATAAAAGAAGTAAGAAACATTGCGCGAATTTCTGTGGTATTTCTTTAGTGAAAGAAAGCGATTCTGACCGCGGGATCGACTGATTTAAAAGCAGCTTTCTGACAGGGGTCGGAAATGTGCCCACCCCACAAATTTACAGCAGAAAAAAGGCAAATGGTCAATGCAACCGCCACCGGGTGTGAAACTGGCTCATTAATCACACGAACGCCATTTTAAACCACTGAGTAACTGTCGTAAAATAATACCCAGGAGCAGCTTGGATATGGTACTTACCAAATCCGCACAACCACTGGTTCTTACCTGTTATTAGACATTCGCTTCTTTCCTCAGGTAGATCTGAACAGTTCTGTTAGCATCGAGGAAAAAGCGCTTTCCACGGCCCGTGCAAAAGACTGGAATGACTCACCTGACCCTTGCGCTTCATGCCCTTAACGCTTCCTTCATAAATATCGGGTCACTATTCAGCTCACTCTAAAATTAGGAGCTGAGCCCGACTATAATAAAGACGATGATTCACTTAGAAACATACCCAGCAGCTACCCCAAATATATTTCAACGAAAGTGGTTTTACTACTTAAAGGAAAACACTAAGAACGAGGCTGTTGAGTGATATTCTGTGTCCTTGATCAATTAAAAAACAGGAGAAAACGACCAAAAGGTAAGCGTAAAGTATGAAAGCCGGCATAATTCAGACACTGAACCATAACACACAAAGGCACATGTTATGGAAACAATTCGTCCTCATGCACAGTGGACTTAGTAAGGATCGCTCCTGCCTCGCTTATTCGCTCATTGCGCCCCAACATTGAATGAAGACTTAGGCAGCCTGGTTTCGTATCATATCCCATTTTAGTAGGACAATGAACAAAGATCCATATTGTAAACTGCTGACGAAACCGAACAAAGACGTACCGGTCATTTTCTTGAGGCCAAGACTATTTTCATTCATGACGTTTTTGGTGAATGCCTTTCTGAAACTGTCCCTGGTACCCTGTTTCTATTGGGGTTTTTGGAACCTGCTTGGTTCACTGTTATCTCCAGTGACGCCTTGCTTGCCATTATTGATTGTCCTTGCCTACTTTATTCAAATTATTCACGCTGCAGCCAGTAATTTGAGCGGGCAACGATATGTTTGCTTTACAGTAGGACATCTATACCCTAATGAGAAGCGCCGGCATATGGGCTTTTCCCACCCACACAACAATTGTATATCTAAGTCGATTGTCTGACCGCCCGAAGTACATATCTACTTATCCCATGTGGAAGCCGCTACCAGAAACCTGCAGTGTGAAAGGAGCACCGCAATGTGGGTTTCTTCCTCGCTGAAGATGAAATGCAAAATCTAAGTCTGCGTGCCAGCTTGGCCTATCTATTGTATGATTTGTCGTTCCTCAACAAATAATTTGGTAGCCATGATGTGTAATTCTGCATTTTAGTAGAATTTAGGAAGCTGGAGATAATTCGATAAGTGAGGGGGGGATTTCGTGAGCTCGTTCCTTATGATATACAGAAGGCGTTAAGATGATGCTATCATTATGTTATCTGTGATGATGTAGGTTTGGAATATAAGGCAAGCTCTTCTTAAGAGGCTCTAGTAGAACGTATTTGCACCGGTGAAACATGACTATATTGAACTGCCGTGTGTATATTGATCGTCGCGCAGAATGCTGGACGTTTGCAATGCTTTTATTTGATAAAGAACCAGGTGAACAAAGGTCCATTACAGGTTTCCTAATAGCCCAGTCCGTGCATGCTGTTGTCTTCAATTTTTGTAAGTGCGAATCCTTTCATGTTTCCAAAGCATTGTTCCGATTCTCAACTAATATTTTGCCGACCGATGAATTCATGACGTGTAGCGGATATCCGTAATTGGTGCGCCAGCGTTTGCCCCACGGTTAACCAATTATCTCCCTCTAATAAACTGATGTACATCGGCGACGTATGCATACCAAATTATAGGCTAAGATGACATGCAATTAAGTGGTACGGGCATGTCACTGTATCTAGTCCGCCTTGACGGTTGAGCATTTTACGACTACTAGTGGATATAGACTTTTAACAGGAATTTTGTAAGTGCATTCGGCCACTGCTTATGATCAGTAGTTGAATGCGGTTTTGTGCAGGGTGGACAACGAAAACCTTCATGCATAAAGTAACAGTTTTCTCGGCTGCGTTCAACTGACGCCGCCGTCACCTGAGTACTATAGTTAGGGTTTCTTCAGTGACTTGATTTTATGAAGTAGGTTTCATTAAAACATCATTACCATTTAATGGTGAGTATTTATGATGTAGAAAACTGTCGTTATTAGCCACGGTGAATGCAAATCTGACCTACTGACGGATGCTGCCGGAAATAAATGAAGAGTTGCGAAAAAAAGGAGTTCATAATTATCAAATTAATCACATTTGTATCTGTCCATTGTAAACTTTATAATTTAAATTTCCTTTTCAGAAGAGGAATCAAGGCTCTATACTGTGGTTAGATGTGCGGTCACCAGAATCGTATGAATTCACAAAATGAGAGTCAGTGTTTGTTGCGAAAAAGATTTCACGTCGCTTTTCAAATGATAAGTACATGTCTACCCTTGTATAACAACTGCAAACGTTACGTTTCAAAATTCCATTCCCAACTGGCGTAAAACTGAAATCATCCGAATTTTCTCACTACTGGAATTATTGGTAATTACATGGATTATCATAACACACCTCATTTGCGTTAACACGCAACTAAACTGAGTACCTGGCAATGATCACAACGAGACCGCTATGAATGAACTAAGCGGTTAATTGAGACGGATAAGGCTTCATATATTTCACGAATAAAACTAGATTAATATTCTGTTTGGTTAAAAGGGAGACAAGCGGTATATATACGTCTCATTCCAATGGCGATTACGTGAAACAACAACACTGTTTTCAAATTGGACAGAATAAATGGAATGCGGGAAAACTCCATGCCGTAATAACTATGGCGCAGCAAATACTGAATTTTGCAATCCTGTATATATTGCGGCAAACTGTCAACAGTTTTCCCACTGGCAAGTGCACAGGCACAAAGGCATTCGGTCTGACAGCTCTAACGAGCAAAAGTGGCCGATAGCTGGTTACAAATTACTTCAGTGTTTCGTCGCAACTACTTGCATTGTAATACCCCATTCATTATGTTCGTCATCTGATAACATGATTACTTATCAGAGAAATAACCAACCAACTCATCTACACGACTGTACATAAAAAACTGGCTTTAAAGAAAACAAAAATGTATAGGATTTTTGTTAGTTAGTCCAAGTTCTACAAATTCTAATTTTCGAAAAAAAAGGAAGCTGTACTTTGATAAGACAGTCTCACAACTACTATTGCTTTAGACCCAAAAGATGAAATGCTCACAAATATTCAAGACGAAGAAATATACGAAGGTCATCCGCATCTGTAATACATACTGTTCACGAAGTGGAAGGTTGGTTGTTACGGGACACCAAAGAGGAACCACATGCTATTGGCTTAAAGACTTGGCTGTAAAGTCAAAGCAGTTGTAATCCAGGTACTGGGCCTTTGAGAATGAGTTTTCCACCCTACAGTCTGCTATAGTTTTGCACCAGATTAGTACCCTCATTCTCATCACAAGGGTCAATAAACGTCAGTAAGCTTTCGCTATTTTTGGCAATTTTGAATCCGTCTAAGAATCCAGCCAACAAGGTTTTTCTGACTACAGGAAAGACAGTTCTTTGTAATTACTTCAAAGTCCACCGATTATTTCTATTTACTAAGCAAAATCATACTATGTTTAAGCAGGAAGTATTTAAACCAACAGAATCACAGACAGCGCAGTTTGATCTCATTCTACTCCATATTTTAAATTTCCAGGGAAAATAAACTTATTTCCTGTTTTTTTTATTATTTTGACCTAAAACCAGATTAGATAGTGCGCGGCGGACTAAAGACGATCACACGGTTACACCTACAAGTGCACTGGCATTAGAGATGGGGGTCGAGTAAACATACGAGATAATATTGTCCGGCCCGTTGCCTGCGGCCAATTAAATCACGCAACTGCAAGACTGTCCAAATCTCCGCTTCATTGGGTATAACCTTTCTCACTGATTGGTCTAGGATTGCAAGCTTTGATTAGAAGAAAACATTTGCGATAAAATTAGTTTCCGCATGATCAACTATTCCATTGCACAGATTTTCATTGCGCAAAACTTTCTTTTTCTTTGCATGAACATGATTTTCTTAGCCCGGGGTGAATAGAAAAAGGTAAACTTTAGACAAAATGAGTTTAAAAACAGTGGCTTACAAAGCGTATCAGTTCTTTTGCGTGTACCGATGACGGTATATTCAAAGGTTATTTGGCCAAAATATGGCCCGAGTATTAGATAACTGTTCGCTGATCTGCCAAGCCATTTGTGAGTCTCTGACATTATGGGAGTTTCCTGGAGTCCCCCTATTGTCTATATTACTCCACGCTGCCTCATGTAAAATATCTCGGGTTTACTTCGAAAATATTTGGAATTAGTTAAACATTCGTCTCTTTTCCGCAAGTGTATGCAAGTGCATATGCCTTCAAGCTTGCAAGCACATGTACTACCATGGCAGTACACAACTTACAATCATTATTTAAGGCGCAAAAGTAACTGCCATCACTCTGTAACTAAAAGATTCATTCAGGCCAATTTATTCTCTGTAAAAAGTAAATTAATTCTAATGCAATACAAAACGGTTAAGAAAATTCATGCCCATGAGGTTTACCTTCTTTTGGATGACAAAAGGAATGCATAATACATTAACCTATTGCTCACTCTCTCGCAAACCAAAAAAATAAGTTAACATCCACATACGATGGAAATGGTACACTAATACTTTATTCAACTATGTTTTCTATTACCCGATGCTCATCCTCGCGCTTCTCTGTGACGCATGCCACAGCAGGACAGATACCAGACAGTAAAGAATGTGAATTTCGTTCACGGAAATATGTTCCGGGCGTCACCAAACCTCAACTTTCTGTGCTTCTTGGCATTTCTCTACCGAATTATAAGGAGATCAAAGGGAGAAGCGCGTTCCAAAAATGTCCAACAGCGCTTAATAAGCCAACCAGTGGCTCCAAGGTGCTGTCTTCGGATAGCTTTTTAATGGGAACCGCACTAAGGCAAACCAAACTGGAATAAATGACGTGCCCAAACACATTGTTTAACATCCTCTTTAACAGGTTTATTGCTGCTCACCAATGCTGAAACGCAGATATTCCACGCACTGTTTTCGGGCCTCTCAAAGTATCTTAATTATTGCTGGAGTCGTTCAGTAGAAGAGGATACTGCCTTTACTGATGTACCCAGATTAAAATGTGCTGCTGTTATGATGCTTACTGGCGAACCTAGCTGGAAACGCTGAACCTCCTCTGCTGGTAAGTTTGCTTTCCCCTTCTTCACGACATTATAAATTTCAGATCAACGTATCAAGGAAGTGCCGAGAGCCGTTTGTGCGAGATTCCATGCACTGCAAAGTGCAGTATCTATGTCTTCAGTAAATTGAATGAAAAGTTTCCAAGCATTCCGATTGGTTTTCGTCGGTTAATGACTACTTCAAGGAAGAACCAAGTAAAGAACTTGTTATCCGGCTACTACCTGGACACTGGGATTGAAGCTGGCTGCGTAAAATACCGAAGAACCGAGTAGTTGGTAATGCTGAGATCATCGAACTTCAGCTGTACACTGACGTACTGTACCCTGTTGGTTCATCTTAGATGTGCTTATGGACCATTCCTGTTAGCGTAATTAACCCGGTGAATTCACCACCCATTCTTGTGTGTGCACTCGGATTGGAAACAACCCAAAAAGCGCGATAACCCCTGGTAGACACCACTGACAAACATACAAAATTGAAAAATGATGGATTTCAATTATTCACTTCCCAAACCTTCAAAGGACTTTGGTTGAAGACGGTTACCTACTACCATCTGGCTGTTTTTTTACAGCTGCGACGAATTTTGACACAGCAAAGTGTGCCACCAACATAAGATAACGTGTTCATCAATAACTGACCTATTGTTAACAAATGCGATTCCCTCTCCTTTTAAAAATCTGGCACTTTGTACGGTATGGAATTCCCCATAGATTACATGCATTTCGCCTGGGCTTAGTAAGATCGGTTTTCCTACAGACAGATTCACCAACTACTAAGGGCGTCCGGTTCCGTTTGCAGAAGATTCAAATAACAATTGGTCTCAGTAAATCGTTACGAATGTAGGTGTGAATTAATTCCGCCAAAAGTGGTGTGAATGAAACAACACCGCTCATGTGAAGCAACTGACGTTAGAAACATTTCAGTTTATATGTCTATAGTTGTCCTAGGGAATTATATTTATCTTCATATTTACATCCACGTTTTGCATTTACCATCAGCAACTTATTCCGACTCATAATTCTAACAATTTTATTAAAAACGCGTCATCCAACATGGTTCTTCACTTCATTTACCTAATTTACTCCGCGGACAGGAGGAAATGCCAATGAATGAAGAATCTTTAGTTCGTTTATGCAATTAAGCAGGATTTTATAGCTCACTGGCCACTTTTGATGCATTTTCCTCTGAGTATTGTTTATTCGTAATGCGGTTGATGATGAATGGTAGCAAAAATATAGCGTAATTACTGTGTCAGATCTGCAGGGAAACAGGACAATCGGCTGTTTTGTTATAAAGTTGCGGACAGCCATCCTTCTTTGCACATGAGGCTGGGATTGTCGGCAACCGTCACGCAACGCGAAAACACTTTCCAAATAGTGTCAAGTTATTAAGCAGACTGCAAGGAATATTGAAGCACAGTAAACAGAGTGAACTAACTGTAGTTAAAATAGGAGATCCTCGTTTTAATTTTAATAATAATGCGCCTGATGATCCTATGCAAAAATTATTATTCTCATTGCTTACTTTTGCGTAGAACTTACAGTTTATTTCAGGTCAAAGGAATTCAAGAGCAAACGCATTTGCTTCAGTTATGACGACTGTCATTGCACTGTTGTCCTTCAACAAACCTTATTCACTTTCTCAAGGAGATTGTTGTACTCTGGCTGTGAAAAGTACACCTCAAAACCGGAAACTGTTCAAAATGTGAAAAATGTCCACAACCATTTGCAAGTCCCGCCTTTTAGATGATCAGCAATCTTCCTTGTGGTTTTATTCTTTTGGATGACATAAACCAAGATGCATGTTCAGTAAGACGTGGATTACACTGAATGAGAGTGTGACATATGTTCCGAATGTAGAAGTGGCATGGCTCTACCGTATCGTGAGATCTCATGCCCCCGTTCCACTGAATACTTCCATGCAGCCAAAATCCGTGCTCATACTAACAAGCATTTTTTTTATTTTTAAGCAGTTCTTTGCACAACGAGGCCTGGTGCACTCAAAAACAGAGAAAAAACAATATATTACCGTCCAGAAACCGGGCAGTAACTACTGGAACTATTGTCAAAAAACACCATAAGCCGTTGTGATAAGTTCGAGGTAAACGGGAAAAGAACAGAAATTTCTTCACATAAGAGGATTCGGCACTTAATCCGTATCTACCTGCTCTATCAGAATCAAGTAATACGGTTTAATAAACTAGAAGCACTTTTGTGACAATAGTCCAAGCTGAAGGAGCAGCACCAACCTCAATGCAAAGTAGAACAAATGCGCAAGCCATTGCTAATCTTAAGTGCGGTTTGTTCTAAAATTGGATTTTTCACAGCCAAGCTGAAATCACCTACAAGTGCAGATTCATTCCGAACTGGAGTGTGGAAAATCTCATGAAGTGCTGCATTCCCCTGAGCATCAATGTATACAATATTTCTCCTATAGCCTTAGTAGGACATGACTTGGGCTTCAACTTTCTCTCATTTTGAACTAATTTTTGAGGCTGCATATGAATGCTGCCATATCTGCAACCCCGGCAGACATAGACGAGCAACCCAAAAACCTACATATGCTGCGATAATTAAACTACTCTTTAGATCCCTGGAGTATTACAGAAAATAAACGTAATGCACGATACAGCAGCGGATGGATCGTTGTGAATGAGCCCTGCACCATGGAAAGTCACCGACTACTTTTTACTTATCAAGTTCGCACGCGCTAAGGCATTTGGATCTGACAATTCTACAGCGTGAAAACTTCGGCTGCTGGTAAGCAACGTGTTACCGTTATAAAATATTGTAGTTCATTACGTACCTGAGGTAACATGGTTCTTCGTTTAAGTCGACAAGCAATGACAAGAATAATATACGTATATATGTTTGAAAAAAGCATAGAGTCAACAGGATAACATATAAGTGGAATTTTTACAGGAAATGAAGAATAAGGGATTTTTGTTTTCTAATCACGCTTCAAAAGCGACTTATAAAGACAGGCCACACATCATTCTCGCCAACGGCCAGGGTTCCGAGCTTTATACCTTAGAGTCTCCAATTAACAACAATTTTGGTCGCTTGGGATCAACAAAGAAGGCTGAAAGCATCAACGAAAGCAAAAACCGAAGAAAACTTCTTCGTATCTTTACTCCAAGTCATAGCTTGACCAATATGTCGCTTCCTCTAGCTTTGCCCAGCACACACAGAAAGAGCAATGGGCAGCCAAACGCAACATGTGTCCAAGCTACCGAATGAACTGAAAGCGACTACTTCAGTCGCATGACAACTGACTGCACCCAACATGCAGCAACGCACCCCATCAGTGCTCACCCGGTGTTCCCAGCAGAAACAATTGTTTCTGCAAGCACAGGCTTCGCCAGTCTAGAAGGACGTTGCATCCTGGAAACCCAAAGCACACAATATCAGGGTACCTCAATTTTCCAGCAGCCTAACGCTCGTCGAATTACCAGTATACTGTCATGCAGCAAAAAGACATCTAAGCCAAAATTCTTGTCTCATGGAGGGAGTTCAACTCTGCCGTCTAGAAGACTAGGTAGATCGTTCTGTAGAACATCCACTGTGACAAAGTTTAAAAAATGAGGATAAAGAGCAGTCCAAATTTGGCGTGATTCCAGATTATTTTGGCATAGCTCCAGAAATGTTTTGAAAACATTGAAGCACTTTGTTCAATGAGAAAACATTGAAGCACTTTGTTCAGTGAGAAAACATTTAGAAAGAGAACAGCTGGACTCCGTTTGGACAGAAAATGCATCCTCCTAAGACACTGGCGCTGATTTTGCGAAATACAAACTTTGAAAACCAATGACAGTTCCCTTCCCCCCTTAATGGTTGCGAAAACGAGATCACTAACCAGTAATCAATAGATATCTGGTGTTTCGAACGTCCAGTCGCCATCACGAAAACGCCCAACTCCGTCCAAATAATCGCTGTGAACAGTGTGTCAAAACCATTAAAACCAAACTGCTTGAAACGCTGTCCAAGATCAAGATTCCCAGGCATAAACGATATCCTTTTTCGATTATTATCCACTTTTCATCCGCTTTTTATTGGGTCTTTTTGTTATGCAGGAAGCAGAACAAAAAGTGAAGCAAGACCGAGATGCAAGAGGAGTCCGAAATCAACAATGCTCCATTCCGCCTCGTTGCTTTATAGAGATAATAAAAATTTTCAGCAGTACGGCTATATCCCCACTGTTTTGGCGCAAAACCAAACAATTTTCCATCCCGACCCACCAGCAGAACCGGCGACTCAAGAATGCAGAACTATGCCTCATCGGACGGCAAATATTAGGACCAGTGCTTTACGTACAAAGTAACCGGTGAATGAACACGGTCCATAAAATCCGTTCCCATGAGCAAACACGTTGCAGGCATCAACGAATGCTGCATCCTCTACTGCACTCAATGCAAGTGTTGCGTCATGTTCGGTTAAATTCTGATCTCCTCCTTGGTGCCCAAAGTGTCCATGTTAAAATGCCTCCAAGTCACCGCTGTCCGCGCCAGTTTTAGCCTTAGAGATGAAGTTGATATGCACTCTCCAAATCTCCATGCTAGCCTGGCAAAGCCACGAAACGACCAAGCAATTTCTATACCCTAAAACACCCCTACACTCAATCTGCTTTCGTTTGGCTACAGTCACTCTTTCTTTAAAATTAACCCCAAAACTAAACCCCACGATCATCGAGTTGACAGCGTATTATCGATGGTTTACCATCCTATTTTTACAAGGATTTGATATCCAACTAACTGTTTGCGTCCTTCGAGCCCCTCTCTAGACATACCGACCATGTGCCTCATCAGTAATCTTCGTCTTACACAGCAGCTAAATAACCTACCGTGCTGGGGCCCTCATTTACAAACTACCAATATGCCCCTGAAAGTGGAGCCTTCTATTCCATTAGTAGTTCTCCTCACCCCTCCTCTTTCGCTACAGTTAGGTCAGGCCCCATTCATTGACAGTCTAAATTGGGTTATTGGCCGTTCGCATTATCGATGCCAGCCGTACCCAAAACGAAGCCTAATGCCAAATACAACTCTGATCCACCAATTTCCCCAAGGTTAATCTGCCTCTTATAGCCCCTCTTTCAAATCGGCCACGTTTTCTCGGAAGTGTCTCTTCCACACAACCAAATAAAGGGCCTCGGGATCTATCATTCGCTCGTTTTTATCAGGAGGCATCCAGTATATTTTTGCTTCCTATCACTGTGAGTAAAGATGAACTTCAGTCAATTGTCTTTGAAACCTTCCTCAACCAAACATTTGGCACTACGGTTCTTTGGCATCTCAAGAAATATTCCACCCGTTACAACCGTCAGTAGTTCCCAGACTCGCTGAAACCGATTCCGACGATTATCAGTAGATACCATTTTGTTTAGATCCTAAACTTTTGCTTCAAAAGCCTTGTTAGGTCGACCCATGTGGCCCAGGAAAATTTTGTGCCCCGCTCATAACATCTTGGTGCTTATGAAATAAAATTCCTTACATTGGCAAAGTTTTGGTGGAACAAATCCGACTACAATTTTCATCACCAGAAGTGTTATTTGTTAGGCTCTGGCAGATCACAAATTGTTTGCAGAACTCGCCCACTTTCGAAGTAGGCTGTTTATTGTGAGATGAATGGAATTTATTCGCGCATAAAAATTCACATATTGAATACGTCCATGACGCCCTTTTGAGTACCCAATAAACTATTGATTTTAGCCATTTTCCTAGGGTGGATTAAACAACCGACTATCAATGCTTGCTGTCAACGCATTTGGCCATCTGGCCCAACAGCCTATTTGCTCCTAGCCAGTAGGTCGTAACTCTAATGCACCCAACGATATTTACGACTCTATCATTACCCCTCAACATCTGGTTGACCTCGTCTAATTTGCCCGCACAGTGCGATGGATACAACAGGCAATATCCCCAACGAGGAATGAGGTACTATGGATTTCCTGTTTGTTCCCGGCCTTTCAGCATGACGATTACTTCGCCCGGCCACTTTCCTGGAAACGACCACAGAATGGTTGCTTCCAACGTTTCCACTAAAAATCCTTTGTAATATAGGCCCGGCAACAAATCGCATCCCAACCCAAATTAAGAACGCTTCGGATGCATATCTCGTCTAATCTCTTGCGGTGACATCTGAGGGGACAACCTGCCATGGAAACATCTCACAGTAGGGTATGGGCGGTCAATCTGACCTAGAGTTAAATTGGTCTCTCATATTATTAGTAATGATATTTGCATTTCTTTGTTTACGGGAAACATGCGCTTGGCAGGACTGGACATGTAAAGGGGTGAAGCAGAAGAGAGAGGCAAAGCAAAACAGAAGGTTGCGTGTGCGTCACCTTGAATAATGCAAGCAGGATAGGATTCCGGATTGAGATGCCCAAGGAACCAGCTTTTCAGTATCAAACCAAAATTAGATAAATCGATGGACTGGACTATATGGGATTTTTGGCAGTAACTGTTAGTCCTTGACTGCTATTCGCGTTGTGTTTAAATGTATCAAGAATGCATATCGCAGGCAAAATATTAGCTGGAGAACATTAGCTGATTTCGGTATATATCCGGAATTCTCGGTAACCTAGCGGGTGATAAGGTAGACGTAAAAGTTGAGGCCAGAAGATAAAGACTAATATGGATAAGACAAAGGGAATGAAGTTGGTCAAAACAAAATGGAACGTCATGTGAGGTGGATAAAACTTGTAATTACCAACAATAAAAACCGAGATGATGCCGAAGATGTAGGCATAGGGAGACAGTCAGGATTGCGCCAGACTGTTTAAGGGATGAAATTTTATGAGACTTTATTCCCCAACCATTGCATTAGTCGTCCTATCAGATCACTGTGATCTGGATCTGCGAAGATGTCGAAAGATAAAAGAGGAGCGCGTTACGAATGAAGGCCATGCAGCCTAGGAATGGCCGTATTATATACCCCATAGGGTGAAAGCAGATGGCGTTCTTTGCACGCGTCCCGTCAACAGAAAACTATCTCCTGCGCATTTAAAACAGTCGTCTGGTCCCTGTAGTCTTCGTAATAAGCTGACTGTTTCCATTATTTGTTTATTCACCTTACCATCAGCTGGAAGAAATTCCAGACAGCCCTCTCTCCGCGGCTCTTCTCCAGGCTCACCAATGACCACAGATGCAACTTGAACTATCTCCGAAAGCTGCATTCCATCCTTTGCTTCGGTTGACTATCCCCTGCTATTTGGACCTGACACTGCAGTAACCGGCCGCGTCACCCTAAGACAAACAAATCAGCGCCAATGACTCCCCGGGTGCCTCATCTCAGATGAACCATTACAATTGGCTAAACAGTTACTAACACCATCGAAATGTCTCGCAAAGCCTCAACCTCCAGACCTCTACTGCGACAGAACACGACAATCTCCGATATTAAACAAAGACTACACACAGGTCATTCATGGCTAGTGTATTTAAGGATTGATTTTAAATCTTACACCTTCTGGTTTTCTTCCCGCTATACACTACAATCCGCTCCCAGCCGCAAAAGCTCGGTGCCCACTTTTTTAAGTTCCATTGTCTCTCTCTCTTTATATATTTTCCTCCCGTAAATTGTTTGATGCAACCTTGAAGGTTTTCCGCTGTTTCATCTCAAGCAACATTTTCACTAATGACTGTCATTAATTGCCATTCTCCATCCACCTCATATGACATCCAATGTGATTTTGACTCTTCTCCATCCCGTTATTACATCTATATTGATCTTCATCTTTACCATATTGCCCTCCTGATTTTTGACAAACCCGGCTCCGTGACAACGCCCATCATTGCTCTCCGGCCAAATTTCGCACCTGCGATACGCACCCTTGATGCGTTTAAACATGGATTGACTCGCAGTGCGCGACTCATAGTCTGCCCCAGAAAGTTTCGGCGCTGGATTATCTAGCTCTGATTAAAGGCTCAAAAACTGGTGTTCATCCTATCTTATTGCAGGTTACGTTCATGAGAGCACAGACACTGCATCTTCAGGACTAAATTTTTGTGTTGCGATTTTACACTGAGCCATCTTTGTGTAAATTTTGATCTTGCCTTGCGCATGCCTCTCGAATGTCAAGAAATATACCCATTATTATCATTATTAAAATTTACGTGGAAGAACATGTAACATTCAAGAATGTTTATTTCACAAGTACGCGGCTGAGGGGAAGAGAAGGGCCGGAGATGCGCGGTGCGTGAAAAAACTAGTTTGTGTAAGAATAAAAAAAACAGTTCTTAAATTTGCCTGCCATGGATATCCCCATGTTTTCATTTGCTGTCTGATGTTTTGGTGTTAGCTGGCAGTAAGGGTGTGAAAGCTGATGGGGTGCATCCGCCAATTCATTGATAGTAATAATCGTGCTTTGGCCAGTCGCCATGGTCCATTTGGATGGGCACATCCCAGAGGAACAGTGGCGTGGTTAGGGTTGCATTAACTGGACCGATAACGGAGAGTCAGCACTTAAGCTAAAGTCTTAATGTCAGCGGCAAAATCTTTGTTGCATGTACAACATCTGATATTCGGTAAACCGGGATTGTGTTCACTGGCGGGTCCGGAGACGAACCACATAAAGAGGAGAAAGAACTCCCGAATTTGCTCCAGTTGTTTTTATGGCGAGTGAAATAATGGTGGCCAGAAATATGAAAACGCTCAAGCAGTTGAATGCTGTTGCGATTTGATAGCGATGAGTTTCTTATGGAGCAGTTCGGGGCCCAGACGACTGTCTTGAAGGAAGAATTCCGGGTTGTGTATTACGAGTCTCCCACTTGCTTGCCGCTTGAAAGACGGATGGCTTAGTCAGTATTAGACCGCATAACCTATATTAGCAATGCGTTTCACAGCCAGCGCTTGACCTCTCCGCAGATACCGACTGCAATGACCTAATTGGATGATTAGCACAATCATTAGGAATTGGAAGTCATTTAACGCCTTGCATGTGAAGTGGATTTGGTTTGCAAGCCCACTGAACATGCTATGGAAGGATCAGATAACGGTTATCGAATCGCCGGGCAAGTGCACCAGTGAATTGAAGCGACTCGCGAAAGGCAGGGTAGGCCGGATGCTGGGACAGAAGTTTCCGCAGAAAGACTGTAGAAGGAAGAGATATGGGAAAGCCAGGATCAATCGTTTGCCTCTAGACAGGATGACATCAAATTTTGCATGCGACTAATTAGGAAAGAAGGGGCATCAGTTGCACTGAGCGTCGCCATACATGCTTGGTGTGCTTTGGGAAGACAATGGCAAGTTGAAAACTAAGGGGCTGGGATTTTAAGCACATGTGGACAGTCGGATGCGCTACAAGCCCAGTTGGCCTAGCAACGCATTCAAGTGTATATCAACCGAAAAAGGGCCACACGGAGTTTCTTTTTTCGAAGTCAGGTCCAAGCTATTGATGTGAGCATTCATCGTTGAAGACGGCCTGTGACTCCACAGCCCAAAATAGCTTCCGTTGCTAGGTGGAAACTGATGTTAGGAGAGCTCTTTCTCCTAAAGAAATAATGGCTGATCTCATTCAGGTGCATTTCGTGGTTCCTCCGTCTGACCTTATTTTTCCGCGTGACGTCTTTTCGCCACCGCCAAAGTGATCTGCTTTCCTCACGTTTGGAAATGCTGAGTTGTACATACTGCGGTCACTGCAGGCTTATCGTGTACGGAATAAAGGAAGACAAATTGCGAATAGGGAAGCACACGGAGTATGGTGGCTTCTGTTGTGGTGCACAGACCTATACTTGTGACGCGGTCATCTAAAATGCTATAACGTATGTTCTTTTCAATGGACGCCTGTTGAAACCTCGTATTGTGGAATGGTATTTTGGGCGGGAAAATCGGCTCGTCTACGTTATATGGACAGTATTCAAGAAACTACGCTGGGTAGTAAGAATAGACAGGTGAGTGAGTATCAGGGCGGATATGTAGTAAGATTAAAGGAAACTTCGGTGGAGTTCTCCCGGAACCACTGGTCTTGACAAGAATTCTGGATCCCTTATTATCAGGGTGAGTAAGAAGTAGGGCAAACTTTGAGGAAGGGGTCCTAGAATGGGAAGACCAATATAAAGGGAAATCTATCGTTGTGGTCCTATCATAGAACCAGACTTTTTGTTATCATTGGCCAAAATATCATATGGCGCTGTGGATCTAGGTTCCAGAGGGCTTACCGTAGTAGTTAATAAAACCTTAAACCAACTTCTTACGCCCGAGATTCTGAGAGATAGGCGTCACGTATATGTGTAATATTTAGATCGGCTGAAAATCCCCTTCCCCTCTTCTTTTTGATCTTCTCGATGCCGAACTCTTCCCGCCCGACTTGCTGTTAATGACAATGATTGTAACCTGCTGTTTATTTTAGGCTCGATATATAAACCTTCGTTGTTTCGTTCCTATGTTCTTTATTTGGGATTATTTTACGAACATTTGGTGCAGCCACGGATTATTTGGCTCGAGCTGGCTTGTTTTCTTATAGTCCAATTTCGTTTTGTTGCTCACGTTGGCCGCTAAAAAGAAAATAGCGACAGTCCGGTAACGTAAAGCTTCGACTTCGCAAAGGTTGGTGATGGAACCTGAGTAAATGGGTGAAGTTTTCGAGCTCGTTGAAGATTTGAGGTTACAAAGACCGACCTATCCTGCGTTAATGAGTCAATATAAAGGATTCGTAAATAACAATTGGATGGGGTATGGCGGATAAATGTCCCTAAAATCAGAAAGAGATGAGAGTGCACTGGATCATAATACGGGTAAAACTAAGGCTGGTCAACTCTGTTAGTGAATATGAGGTTTCATCTACTGCAATAAAGAGGGAAAATCAACAAAAGAATCGGCGTGAAGGTGCCAGAAAGTGGGGTAACAAAGGGTAAAGATGTACTCCGAGAATTCTAGGCGACGAGCGCAGTAATGAATAAGTCACGAACCACGATTCCAACCCATGTTCTCAGGCCTCATCTGGCCCGATATCAATTTGTGTCAGAGTATTTAAGATCTGAGCATCTAACAGCTTTGCTAGTTGGACGTTAAACTAGGTCAGTTTGAGCCCGACTGCAGCAAAATGGGAAGATTGTTGCGTAATTCAGAGTAAGCAACTACAAAGAGTTTTTCTCCGATCGGCAGCCAAACCAGGAATGTTCTTAACAAGGATTCTCTGCCAAGGAGCGGATACCGGGGACCAACGGCTTCATGTATGACGTCTGTTGCAGAATAACCGTCAGTATGGTAGAGATCAAGCATATTATTAAGTTTAGTTTGACTCGACGAATTCATAGTGTTTCAAGACTAAGGTACTAAAATCTAGCCATATGGCTGAGGCCACGGGAGGGATCAAGGAGCCTTCTAGTGAACTCCGGCTGCACATTCTCCAATGTGATTCTGTCATTTTTTGTTGTGTGCCTCAATATAATCGGGGGATGTTTAAAGTGAGGCCTAGCGTGAGATTTGAAGGTAACTACTCCGCAATCTTGAGTGTGGCATATCCCAAGTATCATTATGGCAGTCCTTTTACCGAACGTCGTTTGGTGGTTAGCTTGATTAAGGAAGTTGAAAGAGAAGTAGTACTGGAACCCCAGGCCCTTGACAGTAGGCGTTACCGAAATGGGCCTGTTATTTATGGCTAGGTACTTTGGCGGAACAGGGCTTTCGTGTTATCAGAGAATTCCTAACAGCGGAGGGCTTCATAAGCCAATTGGAACACAAATTATCCGGAGACTAGGTTTTATTCAACAAGTGTAAGAACAAACTTGGTTAGCTAACTTCCAAAAGGTAAACGGTTTTGAATGTCATCGACATACGGGAATAGTGTGCCACGGAGGACAAATTTAAAAATATTACTAATACGTGGCAGGATCTGGGGGTGACCTAAGATGTTACTCTGAGTAACTCCACCGGTACTAGCGCACGGCTGGGAGAGCCAACCGTCAACATTGGTAACTTGAAAACAATCAGGAGGGTAACGTGATAAACAAGACAGGATTGGATTTCTAATTTTATAGGTCCTAGTTTTGGCCAGACATCGAATGCAAGAAATATGGCCGAACACTTCTGACATGTCCATTATGATTATGGGAATAGACAGGTGGGTGACCAGGTTCAAGAATTAAAACTGGTGTGCGAAGAAAGAAGGGCTACCCAGGAAGCCACTTTGGGAGGATTTGGCTGGATTCTGCGTAGTAAGGAAGTTTGCCAGTTAAACTTTACTAACGCTTTCCACAAGCTCGTACAGGATTGGAATGTGATTAGCGAATCCAATGTCCTCGGGGTGATAAAAAGTGCCCATTTGCGTCACCGAACAATAGTGGATGTCTTCTGTCGTGAGAAGAAAGTAGCTTGTGAACTGGAGAGGAGGGGATGTATCTAAAAGAGGCAGCAGATGATCTGGACCAGTGGTGTGAAACGAGACAGTTTGGGAGCCATCAGAATCAAGCCTGTAGGACGGCCTGGCATTTTTCCTTACTGTCACGATGCCGACAAAGTCGAATAAAATGGAAGACAACCTAACCGAAGTCGGCGCGGAAAGGATTTTCAGTGTATTTGATCGTAGGTAGTGGCAGCAGTAGAAAAGTATTTATTAAATAATTCTGCAGTGTCTACAGGGGAATCTAAGCGCAGGACGCTGAAGATGAAAACTGAAATGACCAAATTCTTGAGCCACAAACGAGCCGTGAAAATGTGAAAAATCCTCTAAACTGGGTTAGACGATCTAAGAGTTGACATTTCTTGCCTTTTGAACCCGAATTCTGATAAAGTGAGCATTTCTTGTTGCGAGCGGTTAGCTTTCATCAGAAGCAGGAAGTCTGTTGTTTTATTAAAGAATTTCTGGGCCTTTAAACGTTTCATCTGGAGCTGGCAATGCCTACTAGGTTTTTGGGATTATATTTGGTGTTCTGTGTGGATAAGCGATCAAACGTAAACACGTCTAGCCCAAAGGTCGTCCAATGCATTCTACCGGTGAAGTGATAGGAAACGCTCAACCAATCGAAAATTCGCAGGGTCTCGAGAATTTCTGATCAACCAGCCGGCACACAGGAAGCAGAGGCAGTATGGTCTGCACATATCGGTGGAAAGGGTTCGTTATGGTAAGGAAATCACACGTGGCCAACTTATGGCTTTTACCATGGAAGGGCTCTAGTACTGAGACATTAACATTATAATGCTATACGTGAAATATATTACGAAACAGTGTGGGCGTCATCACATGACGAGTTGAAATTTCAACGTGCTTTTTGTGAATGAGGTCAAGTAGGGCCGGCCGAGCTAATGAGGCGAACCAACAGATTTTGGCGGCATTGAAGTCGTCTGCAGTTAGTATACGGCTGGGGGAGAGAAACGAGAGGCCAAGGAAAGAATGGGTTATACTAGGTACATCAAAATTAGTTGTTTTGGTTGTCGGTATACATAGTATATGTAGAGTGAGAGCCCGGGTGGTTCAGTGAATTAAAGCCCGCCAAAGAAAACAAAGTGGAGCTTTGACCGGCTAGCCAGGTGTCTGTTATCAGGATAATGTCATAGAAGTTGCGGGCTGCAAGCGGTCTTAGCTTTCTTGTTGTGTGAATTGGGAAGCGGGGGTTCAGTTGGAGCAAGAAGGAATTTACTACACTATTTCAAGTCCTATGGCTTTCAACATGTGGGGTTTATAGTGGCCAAGTATTCAACAGGTACATTAGGTTTTCGGAGAGTGCATAAACTTGGTGAAGGAGTAAATATAGTCCAGTAAAACATACTGGCTGACGGAAGACTGTTAAAGATGGACGTTTTGTGAATTAAAATGCAAGGTTTCAGAAGCTTGGGAGTCGATGAACGGGGTCTCAGAGGTTTTCGGCATAGGGAATGTGGTTCTCGTTGTGGTTGGACGATGTTCCATGGTGGACTTGTGACATTGCTATTGCGGAACTGCCAATGTCGTTGGAAGCTAAAGGGCTTCTTACAATGCGGAAAAAAGCCGGACATCAGGTCCGTGCGCGTATTGGCTGGGGTAAATGCTATTTTCGGAACTTCCAGAACCGATCATCAAATTTGGCAATTTGGGAAGTTTAGGCCGGCCTTGGTCAAGAGGGGGTTGGAAATAGAGGCTCGCAGTAGCATGTGAGTCAGATGGCGGAGCGCATACGTCCAGAGTTCACCAGGAGACAGAGGTAAGTCCATCGAAGTTGTTTAGTTAAATGCGGCTGAAGTAAACGCTTAGAAATGAAGACTTAGGAAAAGTGCATTGAAACGACGAGAGTGCATCTAAGTAGCTTGGTAAAAAGGGCAAAGCAAGCCGCGTAATTGGCAGTTGCAAAAGTGGAGTGGTTTTGTATCGTATTTTGCAGTCACCAACTAGGGTTCCGAAAGAATGCTAAGGCATGGATGCGGTGGGACAATCACTTGGAGGTGGTCGCGGGTGACGGTTGGTTGGCGGCCCCGCATTCGACGATACCCTAGATTGACAAAGCCCATGCCGCAGTGATTTGCCCAGATTCGATGTGTCGAGAATGCCAAACAGCCGCGGTGCATGGTCAGGTTGGCTGGTTGAATCGGCAAGGTGGCTGTGAGTGTGCGGGGTTGTGTGGTGAATTGGACTAGTGAAAGGAATACATTGCCTGCGTGTTTCGACTGATTTAGGCTCGGTACCGTTCCGTTGTTTGATAGAAGAAGTAAGAAGTCAGATTCCAGTCGCCGATGTGGTTAGTCGGAATAGCAAAGCGGTCCACTTACCCGGCACTCTAATTAAGGTTTCATTATTTTGCATTTGTCGTTGTTAATTCCGTGTCTAATGCTCGTTTATAACTTATTTGCCTCCCTTTAATTATGTACTATCCATCCTAGATAAATATGTTACGCTACTTCGTAATTTCTAGTTAGTTAATACTGCTCGGTATTTGGTAATTTTATCCCTTATTTACCATTTTTAGAAGAAAGGTCCCTGGTATACCATCAAAAAGTCCGCGGTCATATTTGGCTTTGATTCAGTTGTCGCTGGTCGAGTGTATGCTGAAAATTATACAGATTTTACAAAAAATATTCAACAACCACCCTGTTTTAGAATAATTGTTTGGCATACTACCAAGCATAGTTTATTAATTCTATGTACCCGGTGACTTTTGCTGTAATACTTTGCACTTGGCTGGTAGACTTGATCTGCTACTTTACATCCAGTCCTATTTTGTGGGTACGTAATCTTTCTTCGGTGCTCAATCACCCTCTTGAAATAATCATCAGTTGTTCTGCCTTTATACTTACCCCTCGTAATTCCATCTCTACATGGGTATTACTCTGCACATCTCAAAGATATAATTTCGCGCAGCCCATGCAAAGAATTGTGCCACTCCAACGTTAAAATACCCTATGTTCAGGAGGGCGACATCTGTGGGATTAGACGCTAGCTTTGAGTCTCTCACGGCATATTCAGTGTGATAAACAAGAGGACTACTGACAAAGGATGGATGATAGGGGATTTTTGCAATAAGCTGGAGTAGGATGGTTGGATTCTCTGCCGAAATTCGTGGAGCCCGCAGTGCACTTCCTCTCTTATGGCTCAGGTGAAGTTTGTGGTTAGTTAGAATCCATCATCAGTGAAGCCCACAAACAAATAAAGACTGAAATCCCATTATGTTAAACGCTCCTGAGCGTTTGCTAATTGGGGCAGTGAAGTCCCGGATTCCAAGTGCGCGTAACAAGGCATACTACCGGTGCATCTGCGTCAGGCTACGGAAGGAATCACAGCGAGATGATTGTCCCTTACTTCCCCACTTTACTGATGCGCCGACAGAAACAAAGTTTATAAATGGTCGGCAAATCATTATACGGAATGCCAGTTTTATGAAACTTAAAGCGTTTCCTTACAGGACGCATCTGAGGGGAAGAATTTGCGTAGGTCACAAACATACTTCGACATCTTTTTATAAATCGAACCCAGATGTTCCACAATAAGAACCCCTAGATACGTTATAGACATTTGCCAACGTGTCTCTCGTTATAAGTACGCTCTCCGTTGACCTTGAAAGTGCAAGCTTCCCCTACCCTCTGCAACCATCAGTTAAACAGTCCGACCCGGCATCACCGCTGGTTGCTCCTATCACCAAAACCGGCGCCCCCTACAACCTACAGCCTACCACCAGCAGCCTAACGGAAGCCCTAGCAGTTCATCCAAAGCACACTTTCGTTCTTTGTTATCTCCCGTCATCCAAACCTCGGGCATGAAGCCCGTTGACTTCCTGTTAAAACCGAAGTGCAAGCAGATCAATGGATCACCCCATAGCCGTGAAATCTAGTCAAATGGCCGTGGAAACCCAGTACACTGGGTCTTACTGTTTCTTCATGTTGGGTTAAAATTGAATCTACTAATCAGCGAACGCGTCATCAAAACCATCCAAGGTAATGGTACTTATTTATCTTTTGTCTAATATCTTTTACTTCCTTTATTAATGAAACAGCAATGCATATCAAATTTCAGGAAGGGGACCGCGGCCTGCAGAGGGCCGCCAATTGGAGAAGTTGACCGGCTGTGGGAGGATTCGAACCCGCAACCTTTTTGTTCGAACGCCACAACCTTATCCGTTTGGCCAGCGCCGGCCAATACTAGCCATCAGAATCAAATCAGTTGCACGTTCTCTAGAGGATGTCTTAGCCAGCCGAGGCTGTAATGTTACCGGCCAAGTTTACCAATGCCAGCCATCCATACCAGTCTTGTCCTCGTCTTACTCCAGCCTTTCTGTCCTCAAAACTAAGCCTTGCAATTAGTAACCAAGCATCTTGCTATCAGTTGCATTCCGCTCTACATCTTCTACGAGAAATTTAAAAAAAATAGCCAACCGCCGGGGTCATCCGAAACTTCGTCCCTTGCTTTGTTGACCGTGGGCCTCTCTACGGCTGCTCAAAAAATTTCGCAGTCACGTTATGTCCAGTCAGTCAACCGATTTCTGTTTACCAACTACCATTACGAAACTGGGAGAGAACCCCTTTCTTCTACGGTTTTCATCACTCACCAGGTTCGAAAAAAATTCCGCCAGCCTTCATGTATTTGCAGCCTTACCTGAACACCTAGCCAAATTTTCTGTTCGTCTGACTAGTATCAATCTTAAGCCAATCATGTTTGATTTGCATCACCCACCGTCAAGTTCCCTCACCGATGAGCCAACGGCATTTTCCCATATATCGCACAGCTGGACAGGTGCGTTCCTAATAGCCCCTGCTCTCTATCACGTGTCATTAGTCGTCCTCACATCCAACGACCTTTGCACGTGCTATCCCGCCCTCCTTAAATTTGGCAAGCTTAAATACTACCCCTTAAACATGTTACACTACCAGTTGGCCCTCCTTATTGCCAACACACACACCAACCCTGACAATTCCACCTTAAACAACCGCAGGAAGAAGCTCCGCTGGAACTTCGCCTGACCCCCGGAAACCAAGGCCCGGCCCAAAATTTATCAATGCCTTCACAGTTGTCGGTACCTGCAGTATTCGGTGTTCACCAGCTCTTAAACTCCTTTGTTACAAGCGGCACCATTATAACTGCTTCCTAAATCCTAGGCTTTCCGGCGGTCATCAGACCTTTCGGAGGATGTAGCAACTAAAATGCACAAAATGGAAGCTCCCAGTACATTCACCCTAAAAATGAGGGCAAATAATTAGGCATTCGTTGTTTTAACTTGACATCTGACTCTCTGTGAATCAATTCCCGTCTGTGCTTCCAAATGCCCTTGCTACAAAGTTTCTACTCATAATGAGCCTTCAACCTCCATTTATTTGCTTAGCAGCCTTCCCCCACCCTTTGCATCCGCCTTCATTCTTACCTTACAAAGGCATCCGCAACTGGTATGCCCTATTTAGACACCCCGGGTCACTAAGGTCAAAATGGCAGCACCGAACCGCGTGCCACTTTAACAAAACCAGCAATTAGGAAGAGCAATCATGAACTTTCACCCAGCAGCACGTTCAGTTCCACCAACCATGGGGTGAAGACCCACATACACCCTACCTGTGACTGCCTCACGGTCCGTTATCAGGGCAATGCTTTCGGACTAGCCGCGTCTTTTCCTGTCGACAAATCTGCAAAGCAGTTGTCGCCCTATTTATTCAAGGCTCGTCGATAGTAAGAAAAATGGAAACACTTTGCCTTTCAGCATTTCCCTCTAATCTCGACTTTTTGTTACTCACCGAGGACTAACACAGGGGTGACATCCCAAACGAAGCATTTCCTCTCTCGAGATATCAATCATTCAGTTTTAGGATGGCTGCTTGCATGCGTACAGCTTTCAGTGCCAGAATAATCAGGCAAAAATCGTGAACAAACCGCATCCAATTTATTTCATGGTTTCGGGTTCTTATTGTAAACAAACAGTCACCGGGCAGTTTTTAGAACGATTTTCTACCCATAACTGGGAAACAATTAACCACTTTTTCAGCTTATTGGTTTCAAATGCGTAGCAAAAGAGTTCCAAGTCGCCTGCCACGTTCGATGCTGACATTCACCGAAGAGTATGGATATAGTACAAAAATGATCCAAAATGAAACCAAAATATTCTATGCCTGCTTTTACGGTATACCGAAATCAAGTCTGCATATCTGTTGAAAGTAGATTTCCTAGATATGATCGCCTGCCAATCACTTGCACATTATCGATTCCTTTTCAAGATGGCACTTCATTTCCATCCGCCAAGCCGTAATGTACTGCGAATTGGGGTAGACTGCACAATCAGCATAAAGCAGTAACTGGGATAAGATTTGCTTCCAGGCGTGATGAAACTGCAACTGGAAAACCGGTTTCATTGCTGCTTGCAGGCCTTCATGGTTAAAGGCCGGTTCAGACTAAGACAATGCCGACCAAAAAAGGTGTATTAGCCGAGTAAGCTGCAAATTAGCCGATCTGAGGAAATGTTGCCTAAGGCCCGGGGACTTCTATTTGTTTCTAACACCCAGTTGCCTTTGAAAACAACTGAAACTGTGATAGATTCCTACGGTTAAAAATCAAGAGATGCCTACCCTAAACCGATCCAAAAGTCAAAAGCGGCTCTAAGAAAAATGATGCAAACAAGATTCGTTCAAAAAAATTCAATGATAATAGTATTGTAAATATCTCGTTTTGTGAAATGCATGCGGAAGTCAAGATCAAATTCTTACATGATTGGTGCAGAGAACACGTGAATAATGGAAACCAGAATGTATATGAGTTTATATGCTACGTTGGATCACTCGGGAGGCACGATCGGAATCTGCAAAGCAATACGCAGTGCACATCTATAACAGACAAAATTCAAAAATGCACAAACTGCTTTGAAAGCTTGTACAGGTTTTTCGGAACTGGTCGTGAGCAATGGAATGCGAGTCATTTCGTGTTTAAGTGCACTGAATAAGCATGTCGCTGGCGCAGCAGTTGACAGCAGCTTGACGGCGGATGTTGAGGTACGGCCGTGGAAGCAAACGTCAAGATCGTTACGTGAGGAGGTGAAGATCACTGGAGATGGGATGAGTGGATGGAAAATAGTCAAGACCAAGAGGAACGTCATGCAGAGTGAATAAGAAAGTTGAATTTAACAACAATAAGGGGCAAATAGAATGCTGAGGAAAGCGGAAAAATACTACCAATTCTGACAAACTATATGGAGACTGAGATTTTAAGAAACGTTTTGGCGGAGGAATAGGGAACTCTCGGGATTGCTGATTACATTCCTGTGCGTCTGGTGGCAAACTGGACTGAGATATGCAGTGGAGAAAGAAAAGCTTGTTGCAAGAAATAAAAGTTTTCGAACAAATCTAACCTGTCATTTTCGTTTTCACAGTTTTGATTTTACGTGGGGGAATTTTAGGGGACGCACAAGACTTTCCGGCGGCAATAGTAAATTTTTCTGACCAATCATGAAGATCCACCTGAGTTGGAGTATCTAAAGAGATCAAACACGCGGCTTGGGTTAAGCTGACGAGCGCCAGGTCTGGCTAGCAAACTCTTAGCTACAGAAAGAAGCCAGTAGATTTGGAGCTTCCCTGTCGGGGACGGGACTGGTACTAGCGCGTATAGCCGGATCTGAAACATAAGGGGAGACGCAGCCTGGCGTGGGTGCCAGCTCGGGGTTGTGGCGATTGATGAACGGTGGAGAAATGGAGATATCATCCGGCCAAAGGTTCGTTATTAATAAAGAACTTATGGGGTAGGTTGACCGGGGTAGTACCGGGATCAGATTGCCATTATGACCCAAAATAATTCAGCTTCAAGCAGGTGGTAACTACTCTGGAGTGCTCTTGTAAATTTTTTGACAGTTGTCGTGGTCAGCATGGTCTGCGCTGCTGATGGATAGCGTCCCATCCTAGATTTCTAAATAAACTGGCAACCCACAGCATTGTTGATCCCATTCTGTCGTGGTTTTTATCTTATTTGTCGTATAGAAAGCAGATAGTGCAAGTAAATGACTTAATATCTGAACCTAGATTCTTGTCCGGCGGTGCGATCCAAGGCGGCGTTCTGGGTCCCATGCTCTTCCTGTTGTACGTTAATGATGTCTTCGATTTTATTCCAAACGGCACCCGGTCTCCATTCGCAGACGGTATCAACATTGCGCACACCTTTCGGCCTGAAGCTTTAGATTCTACCATGAGTAACATATCGCAAGACTTATCTTCACTCAACTCACGGGCAAACGACTGGATGATGAAATTCTCCGCCTCCAATAGAATTCAAGCTTGGAAACCAAACCATCCCCGTCGACTGCCAAGTTCGCGACCTGCACCCAAATTATTACTGTACCTTGAACTTTTCGGAGCATGCTCTCACACAAATGGCGAAAGCAAATAAATTAGTAGAACCGTTTCACCGAACTCTGGGGTTGAACGAAAACAAACTACGTCTTTTTAGGACCCAGATCAGACCCATTCTGTAGTATTGCTCTCTAGTCTGCTCCAACCTGGGGCAATGCAACAGAGTGGCAACTGAAAATGTCCAGCGTGCATTTGCCAGGCTGTTGAGCGGCTCCTCCGCAAACCTAGATTAAATGGAACGGTGTGAGTCATTGAAATTAGATCCCTTGTGGCTCCGACGCATAAAAGTAAACCTGGGACCCTTTGAAAATATTATTACTGGGGCCAACTGCGTCTCTGCACCTTGTGTTAGAAACTCCCACAATCTCTCCGAAATGTGGATTCCATCATAATTCACCCAGTTTCAAAGACTTCCGTTAGGGCCAACTTCTTTTCCGTTAGATGTTCGTCATTATGGAAACCCCCCCAAGTGTTAAGCATTTTGTCACCATTAGCTATTGCATTTAAAAACAAAGTGCCTAGACCAGTTACTGTGCCCTTTCTCAATAATCCATAACACCCATACTCACTTGAGGACGGAGTGCATGAAACTGACTTGGGCTTCTGGAGAGCGCATTGATGCCTCCTTTTCGTTCATTGCGGAAAGGAAAGTAAATCTTCCTACTCATATCATATAGGAATCGACCTAGTCTCTCCCACTTGAAACAGAGCGCCGGCACCAGCGCATGCTACTTAAATACATACAGTTCCACCCTTCCTCTGCCTGCAAAAGCGGCACCTATCGCTCAATAATTTGACTTCAAATCCATGAACACCATCGTTCTAACTGTATATGGGATTGCTCACCCAAAACTCTCCCCCACCCACTCACCTAACACCGTCGCCAAAACGGTGTGACGAAATAAAGTCAACATTTTGGATTTATCTGTCCCCACTCCTCATTGATGTCTTCGTCCATTTTAGACAATTCGGACCTTACACCATCTCCACGAACATAGAGTCCTACGTGGTATCTTCTCTTACCGTAGTGACCGATTCCATCTACCTTACCCACTGACTCCGACCATTTCTTGCTTTCGAAAGACATGGCCTCCTAGAGTAGAGTATAATCCATGATTTTCATGCTGAGGTTAGTCAATCCCTAGTGCATCTATCCGTGTAGCTCGATCATTATTATTATCAGCAGCACTTGCCCCTGTCCGTCCTACCAAATACCGGTTCTCTCTTCTTACTCATAGCGCGGACGATCCACACACTAAATTAGCCAGCTCATCTACTTAAAAAATATATGAAAAAGAAAACCCTGGTGGCTCAGCCACCATTCATATATTTTAAATTTCACTATGCGTTCTAGTTGCTTCCTTGCCTGAGCCGCTCGTAAGATTGATCGCTTCTTAATCCGCTGCTGGCAGCTAGGTCAGACCGCCTTCCGTCTTTTTCCCCTCTTCCACGCCGTATAGTTCTGCTTGGATGGAAACACTTACCCCACGCTCCGGTGATTATTCGATCCTGGAAAGATTACTCCCTTACCCTACCCACAACATATTTGAATCCTTTCTCCCACACCACGAGTATATCGGCGTTACCACAATAGTGCGGGGCGCGGTCATATCCACCGCATTTTGGGCGGCGGGCAGCTGGGCTGCAGTGGTGTCCGGGTGCAGATAGGTTGGCAAATTAACCTGTTTTCACCCTAAACAGTGTCTTTCAGTTTCGGTGGCCAGAACTCGGTCAGCCCCACCCATAATCACTGTTGTGGTAAACAGCACTGTAGCTCATAAGTTCGCGTGCATCACTTTGTACTGGCTCCCTCTCGCTCCGTCCTGAAATTCTTCCGCCAAATCCATACAAAACGGATTCACGAATGGACAGCATTTTTGTTGGTATCTGATATAAACTGACGTTCACAATGAATATTGACATCCAAAAAAGCTAAGGATTGTCATTTTTCATCAACCTCTATTCTGGTCTGCGGAATTCGGCAATGGACCGATGCTCCTGATAACAGTTCCTCACACGAGTCCACGAGACGTTGCTTCATTTGACTCCCGCTTTCCTTCTTCTTTTCCAATGCTACCTTCATTTCTAGACCAAGCTGAAATTTATGAACTCAAAATTGCTTAGAACAAACCTCATGCATTAGTTTTACGATCGCAAGATTCACATCCCGTGTCGCCGCTCTCCTTGTTCGACTGAATGTGCTTTCAGATTTTTCGCATTTTATGTTGCCTCATATGATATACAGTCAGGTTTTCACTCATCTCCATTCTGTTATCACATCCATATTGATCCTTATCTCCACCAAATAATTCTCTTGATTTTCGAGGATCCTGGCCAACTGGCGGCGGGAGCCATTGTCTTCCAGCCATATTTTGCGCCCGCCATACGCATCATTGATGCAATCGAACATAGTTTTACTCATAGCGCAGGACTGAAAATCAGCCACAGAAATATCCTTGTGAATCATTATCTAGCTTTGATTTAAAACTCGAAACCTCGTTTCCAGTGAATCACATTGCTCGTGAGCGGAAATATATTGCGTTGCATGTCTGGTTTCTGTTTTCTGTGTCTGTATCGTCTGCTTTGCACATTTTTGATCTCGCCTTGCGCGTGACTCTCGTATGTCGAGAAATATGCACAAACTAACGAACCTTTCAAATTACTCGAAGTTGCTCTCGCCCACTTTTGCTTTTTGATTTATATTATTCGAATTTTCAGTGTATCATCCTTGTGAAACCTTGATCTTGCCTTGCGCGTGCCTCTCGCAAGTCGAAAAATACACAATAATATGAATATTATATAGAGCATAAAATTGTCCGTAGAGAATTATGGAGCCTAGTGTGTTGAGCACAGAAGTATGCGTTGGAGTAAGACATAGATTAGTCTGCTTCTGTTAATGCATTTAATAACAATAATAATAATAAAAACAGCAATAATAATAAGAAACGTGTGTTGCTGAAAGACGCGTAGCTTCCAGACAGTGAAAATGGAGGAAACGGTGGTCTGGAAAGTGTTCTACTAGAGGGGTTGCGGTAAGCGACGAGGAAATTGTACATCGGTGAATAAAAGGACGGAAAATTATGGGAGTGAATGAGAACGTATTAAGGGTTATCTCAAAACTGCATCGGTTCTGCATGCACTGGATGCTAATGGGAAGTTTGTTCCAAAGCTTGACATAAGCAACAAGAACGAAATGTGACCCCAAAGAGGATTTGGCAATTTCTGTATGGATGGTTAGAGACCTGTGACGGAGAGAGTAGAGGGTGGCAGAAAAGGATATACGTGGATCCGTGGAGGAGGAGCGCCCATTCTCCAGGTTATGTAGAATAGCCAAGGTAATTTTCAGTCGCCGTAGCCAAAGTAACTCAAGTTTGAGGGCTGAACGGCGTTCCGTGTAATTTAGAGTCGTCGACCAACTTATCACTTGATTAGTGAAGCATCTCTGAATACCTTCAATGGATATCCTATCCGACTTTGACATGCTGGAGTATATCAAAGTGCCACACTGAAGGAGTGGTCGAACATGTGTCTTATAAATGCTGAGGATGCTGTCGGATGGTTTCATTGTGCGGAAAATCAGACCTACATTTCTCCTAGCTTCAACCAAATGAATGACTACGTGCTCTGAGAAATTTAGAGAGACTGAGCAGTTGAGACGGAGGTCACGAATTGTGGACTTACATGCGACAGGGGATCGGCGTAGCAAAATTTAGTCTTTAGTATTGTATGCTTATACGTGAGTATTTTGCGCTTATCGGCAGAGAAGCTCATCATCCAGGAGGTACATCAATCGTCAAAGCGGACAAATCGGCACAAATTTCTCTAAATGCAGTACTAAATTCCTTAGGTTTAAGAGGCTGATTTATTTTCGTTATCAGCAACCAGGAATGGGGCGCCGTGAGATATCGAGTTTAGTAAACGAATAATATACATAAGGAGTAACAGGAGACCAAGTAAGCTGCCCTGTATGATGCCACTAATAACAGGTCTGGGATTGGAGGTAATGCCGTCAATGGAGACCACCTGCGATCTTTGGGGTAGGTAAGACGAGAGTCAGGACAGAGGAGGATCGGTGGTGCCAAAGGAGCTTACTTCGGATAAAAGGTGCGGACGAGGGACACGGTCAAAAGCCTTAGACGTGTCGAGGTAGATGACTGCGAAAGCCATACCCCGGTTTGCTAGATTGATTAGAAGGTTCATAAAGTCAAATTGACAAATAGGCGAGAACGGGATTGGAGAAATCCGTGCTGTTTGGGGCTAAGGCAGTTGGAAGCTAAAAGGTGGTCCACGGTGGACCGTTTTACAGCCTTTTTTGTAATCCTAGAGATAACAGGCGTGTGGTTAATGGGACGGTAATTGGACGGATCATGCCAAGATCCCTTCTTATGGATGGGGGCTATCACAGATTACCTCCAATTGACCGGAACTACTCCTGAGTTAATTGAAAATGTAAAAAGGTTAAGCAGTAGCAAAGGAAGGTTAGGGCCACAACTGAGAACAGCTGTTGGAGGGATGCCATCAGGGCCTTGGTTATACCCTGGTTTAAAATTGGCTAAATGTCGTGCAATAGTCTTAACTTCAAAGGGCACAGCAGATAAGTTCGGGTTATTCCTATTCTGCAATTCGGATGGGTCGCTGATTGCAGCTGGAGTCATGGAGGGGGCGAAGTATTGATTGAACGCCTGGGTTATGCATTTTGGGGCTGTCACAGACTCACCATTAGGCAAAAGTAGGAAGTTTACCGAAGGCTTGCGACCATGGTAACTCAATTTATGTGGTTCCGAGAGTATTATAGGGTAGTTTATACACCTCAGCGCTCTAGCTTCTTCCCGAGAGAGATAGTCATTTTGGTGAGAGATAGTGTCAGACAGATGGTGCAAAAGAATAAACTTGGAAAAGTCATGCGCCAATGAAAAGCGCCCTTGCAACTCAACATATCTGACCTTCAGGGAGCAAGTTGTGAAGTGTTGTTTCTGTTTATTCGTTCTTTATTTGTCAGTTCCGAAGTGTAGCTGGCCATGTTGTGATAAAAATCATCTGCATCGCTCTGTGAGGCAACCTCTAGAAATAATCTTCCTCGGTAAACTTAGCGTACTAGAGAGGAAAAGTGCTGCCAGATAAGATTGGGTGGGCAAGTTGCGTCAATAGGATGGCTAGGGAGGGGACCAAGGACATAGATTTTACCGTGCACTACTCTGTGATCGCTCTCTGGAAACGTATTTCCGACATGAACCAAGATTTGGCGATCAGAATGTGTAAAGCTGTGATCTAATATATTATTTTTCTGGCAGTTGACGTTACTTGCCGTACCCAACCCCATGATGAAGGTGGGAGACAAACGATGCTAGACATGGTGAGGCGGTAATCGTGAACCAAATTACACCAGGGTGATCGCAGTCTCCAAAGATGTTTTCCGATGCTGATGGGAGAAAAGCGAGGCGGGCAAGTGCGTCGGTTAAAATGGGGAGCCTAATTTCAGAATGAGATGGGGGGTGAAAGATACAGGCAGTATGGATGACACAGGACAACACCTTGATAGTGAGCCATACCGATTCTTGAATCAGCTCGAATTCGGGATGCACAAAACCAGAGGCTGTTAGGCTCTGCGTTTTACAGACAAGACAACCGCCCCCTATGGGTCCTTCTTTGTACCTCTAAATGATTGGCCAGCGAATTCACACTATTTTGGTCTGTCCTCGATAAGGCAGGAATTTGTGATAAACATTGCGTCCGAGTTGAAAGACGCAGGAAACCTTTTTAAGTGACTGAATGTATTCAAAACAGAACAACAATTAATCAGTGCAAAAGAGGGGTGAGTGTCGGGGTTGAAAAGACGAAGAGTCACTGCTTGGAGAGTCAGTCATACTGGGAACAAGTGGGTAAGCAAGCGGCAATAAGTTTATTTTAAAGGACGTTGAATAAGATAAGAAAGACGAAGCAGGAGACGATGAAGAACGAGGGCATATAACGTTCTTAGTTATACTAGTATGGGTTAGCCCGAAGTTCTTGGGGAACCAATGTGGAGGGGGCCCGAAATGGATTGAGTTTGGGTAGCAATAAAAAGTTGGCGGTAAAGGTTTAAGAGGGTTTAGGAAGGGAAAATTTTCTGGCTGGTTAGGTATGGACGAAAAAGAGGCATAAGGAGGATGGGATACGGTTCTCGTGTTTGCTCCGGAGCGCTGGTAAGCGGAAGATGGTGATAGTACCGATATGAAGGTGGAGGTATGCTTAATGGAGACCATGAATAGCTGCCCTGGGCAACCTGACGCAACAGCGAGGGCCTTTGTCAGGGAACAGCTGGTGCACTGCTAGGTCTCTTAAATCTGGGATGCGAGTCTGCGGTTTTCGTCCGGCTTGGAAATTCTCTCGGGAGTGAACTTTCGATCCCCGGGAAACGAGAGATAGGCACTGGAACGTCTGTGCGGTTAGGGCCAGGCAGTTGATGCTCAGGGTTGATGGAGCTGGCAGGGAGATGAAATGTAGAGGGATCGCAGTAGTTTAGTCGCTAGGCTAGCAACACTGGCGTTTTTACGCCGAGGAGTACTGTTTTACTTTTTGAGGATGTAAGCGCAGGTTTACCATTGGTTACTAGTTTTTTAAGGGTCAGGATGGGAAAACGCGAGTTTCGATTGCAGCTAGATATTTTAGGTTTGCGAGAAGAGGAGAGGTCCTTGCGATCTACCGAGAACGTTGTAAGAGGGGGGCTAATATCCAAACGTTCTTGGGAGCGCCGTGGCAGAGAAGTTGGTGATGAGCTTTCTGAGTCAAAACCTGGCTACGGCTGTAGTGGGGCCCACAGAACCGGTCTGTATATCAAGCTTCTTGCCATGTCGGGTAGCTTGAGGAAGTTATTTTTGGTAAAACCGTTTTTGTGTTCCCCATTTGCATGCAGTCTAAGGGCCTCCTTTGAATAGGGGTATTGTCCGGTGTAATTTTCATGGACTTGAAGGAAGTAGATAAGGCAATCTTAGTATCACTCCCCAAAAACTGCTCTGCAGCGGAGCTAACAAACTGAATCAATACTAGGCACCATCTGCTTACCATTCGTTTGCGCAGTCTCTAACGGTGGGAGGAGTGTTCTTTCATACTGCAAGTAGAAAGGACAATTTTTAAACTACTCTAATGGGATGCTGTAGTGGACCATGGATTTGTTCCACCGGATAGCTTCTTTAACCGAAAGTTGACCGTCGAGCGCGGTCATCATTTGCGCGTTACTCACGCACGCTTGCTAGTGTTGCAACCGTAACCAGCCGAGTAAGAGTGACGCATAGGTAGACACAAAGGTTAGGGGAAGGTAAGCGTAATACGGAATTCGCCTTAGGACAACGGGTTCTACAATGCAATCAGGAACATTATTATTCAAAGCGTTGGACGATCTTAGGTTTTTCCGCTTCATTTCTGAGGATATTGAGTCAATAGCTCGAATGACACTGGCGAGGTTTTCTTGCCGTGGGTTTTCGGGCGCCTTAGTTAGATAGGCGATAGGAAGCAGCTTTGTGATCACTGGTTCTATCGGTAAAATTTTGTGGCGAATCGTTTGATCTTATTTGCGTGCTATAATATTAGTCTCCACAAACATATTTGTGACAATAACAGTGCATTTTGGAGGCCGGATGGGTAGTGAGAGTGCGTACGCGGTGCTTCTGGCAGCTATGATCTCGGTAGGTTTGGGCCTAGGGACTACCAGTTTGACAAAATGGGAGGGTGTGTAAATCTGTATAGCTGTATGGTATAAAAAATGCAAATGTGCAAATAGCTGTGGTAAATCGTAGAAAGGAAACTGGGAGAGGAGTTTTTGATCGATCTGATGAGGCGGTCTAAATTGAGATTTTACTAGTAATAGTGTAATGGCGGTCAAAGTTTAGTCAAAGTAAAACCCAACAGAAAAAATCGCTCCACTAACTTATGCTTAGTGAAAGAGGTCTACCTGCGTTAAAAAAGTTTTTAGGCAATACCTAATTAACAGAGACTATAAAAACAAGCTGATTGCAACGGCCGCTGAGAGGGATGATCGGAAACTGCGCAAATGTGACGATAAAGCAGAACAACCGAGTTTACAATGGGTCACGTTGATTTTGGGTGACAAAACAGTGTCGATAAGTGACAGGAATGGTAAAAGAGAAACTGAATGGACAGTTCACTGAGTGGAGTTAATTGTGCAAAGAGATAAAATGATCAAACGTGCTGACGTTGTACAACATAATGGTATATAATAGAATGCCCTGTGGAAGGTATGAGTGTCACAGTCAAATCACAGGTAGAAAATCAGCAGAATTTTTGGGCAGGGATTAGGCCCAATTAAGGAGTCCAGAAAAATTTGGCAAATATTTTTCGCTAAGAAAAAGCTCTAAATGTGTCATGGCTACCACAAAAATACCCTAGTTGACTAAAAAATGGAAGACGACTCACTGCGAGGGGTAGTATAATACAGATACACCCAATAACTTACGCCATTGTGAGAAGTACAGATAAACATGACAACAAAGGTTCCTAATGTTTCATAATGGTAGTTCGCATGAAGACTGAGCTTAAGGGTGCAAAAAAAGTAAACTTTCTTTCCGAAGTCCATTGTATACCTATGTGCCTTGTTTTTATGCACATGGTTGATAGACAAGCAAAGCCAAGCTGAACATCTGGAGTCGATTCGGGGATGAGTAAAGGCAACTTGCTCCAAAAATTGGAGTGCGTTGGAGGGAAAAAGCAAGAGAGCATAACAACTTTCGAAACAAGGGCTTAGAAGGTTAAATTCTAGCAAAATTGTGAGGGAAGGGTTGACAATCTTCGGCTACAAATAGATAAAGGAATGCCAGGATCGTATGTAGACGGTGAAACCACAGCAAGTTTAGATTTAGGCGCAGGTAGTTTTCGCTGTAAATTACAGTCTTCGACCATCCCACGAAACGCTGGGTTAAATTTTTTTGCGCCCATTTTATCACCCTTATGCGCCTCACTGTTCTCCTCTATTCCCCGCATTCAAACGGATTGTGCTCGTTAACTTGGTTGCAGAAGCCACCGCACAATGCATGACCTCTAGCTTCCATCCCCAATCTACGTTATTTGTCTTTTTTTCATCGACATCCAATCCTACATCCGTTTAACCAGGTTTGCGGAAGTTTCATCCAAAACACTTGAGTAGTTGGCGTTTTTTGTTGCAGATTACATTTGCGGACATTGTATAAACCTGCTGGATTTTAAAAACTTGAGCTACATTTTAGCATCTTCCGCTGTCTTCCAATTGAATTTTGCGCCTGCGGCATGCACTACAAGTGCATATAAACGCTGGGTGATGCGCGAGCATTAATTGCGCTAACCGACGGTGACCATGCGTAACCCTAACTGATGCGTCTCTTGGACTAAATCTGGAAACCACAATACACGAAAGACTGTGTCATACCGCTTTACCGCTTCTTTACGCAACCAAACCTGTTTTTTGCATGTTTTCAGAAATAGGCCACTTTAAAGGGGGCATTATAAGTCCTCTCCTTTTCCTGCTAAACATTTATGATATCCTAAAAAATATTCGTCATGGCAAACCATTCCTGTTTACCGATGAATTTAAAATAGTCTACTCTGTTGCACTTATCAATGAAGACTTAGAGTCTCCTGATAACAGGTGTTCCAAGTGGCTTATGAATTTCTCTGCCGACAAAAGTTCTCTAGTAACATAGATGCCATGTTCGTCCGGGTGCCCTCTCTATAAACGGCATGCTAATTCTTGTATCACACACAGTTAAGGACTTAGGGTTACAACACTCCTGCTCTTTTAACTTCCACGAGCAGGCCCACCATCGGACCGCTATAGCTAACAGAACCGCCACAATGATCTTAAGGGCATTCCGCACTAAAGACTGCAGAATTATCAACTTCGAGTCCCATGCTAGGCCCCACCTCGAGCACTGCCCGATTATCTTCACGCATGCGCGTAAAGTCGATCGAATTGCAATCGAGAATGTGCAGCGTGCATTCACTAGAAATCTCCTTGGTCCCTCTTTAGCTTAAACTACAGAGCCAGATGCGAGCTGCTTGGACTTGAACCATTATGGCTTCGTCAAGTCAAATTAAACTTTGCATTTCACTTTATTCTGTGCCGCAACAATGTCCACTCTACTACAAACGTCACACGCGACGCCGATAGTCCTCCATATCCACTTCGTAGTAGATACTACTCGTTAAGAATACCTCTGACTCGAATATCGATCAGGGCTAAATTCTTCACAGTTACCTACTCTAAATTGTGGAGCAGACTCCCTAGTTCCCTGCGGCCGTGCCCAAATTTAGCCCAGTTCAAAGCCCAGCTGGCAAAATTACTAGATGTTCAGTTCTTTATTAACCTGACACGAGCTAGCATTGGACTAGACGAGGCTTACGAACATGGGTGAGAACTCTAGTTCGTGACCGATTCTTTGCTGAGATCATCTAGGTTTCGGCTTCGCCTGTTTTTTTCCTCACTTCCTAGCTTGTCCACGCTGATGCACTTTTTCACCTCCCTTGTATTGATGTACGCTTTTCACCAGTGGCTTAAGCAACTAACACTTGAGCTTCTCCCAATGTGGGCTAACGTAACTTTCAAGATACCTCTTCAGGGATCCAAGCTCTCCTCACATTCCGTAATTTTAAACACCTTCAGCCTGTGTACTCCTCGCTATTCATGTCATCGTGTCCTTTTTACTTGGTAGCCCCGAACCTTCAACTGCGCCTAAATCTGCTACCATAGCTCAATTCTAGTTAACACATTTTACGGAATAGACGCACTATGTTGCAGATATGTTGTCGCGATCCACTAATCACCACAACCTCAAGCCGGCACCCAAGCCAGACTACTTCTCTCTTTTGTTTCAGATCTTGCAACCGGAGCAGACGCGCTGCTAACGCTTCCGTCCTCGTAATGGCGATTCCGAATCTGCTACCCTATCATTCCTGCTAGGAAGCTGTCAGTTAGAACGGGCGCTCGATTTCTGGCCCGGTCAACCAAAACTACGACGATTATCGCGCTGGATATCTCAGTTTGCATCCTTGCAACTGGATAAAATCGCGATCACTACGGCCTCCGGAACGGCTTGCGCACCTCATGTTCCGCAACCGCACTGCTGAATAAGATCAAAATGCCGCGACAACAAAATTGATAGCATACAGGACATTCTTAGCTAGTGTATTTTAGGACCGTTCTTACACAAAAGTTCTCTTATCCGACGCACCTCCCGGTAAAGCTTGCCGCCATCCTTATGTAAATATAATTACTATCATTGTGAGCTCCACATCCGAAGCTTCGCGAATTTCTTCCAGGTAGTTTGAGACAATCTTGACAGTCTTCCTCCGCCTTCAGCACTTTTTCGGCCACCTATTGTCAAATACGTGTCTTATCCAATTTGCTTGACGTTCCGCCTGGTTATCACCACCTTCGTATAATTACCACATCACCATTGTTTGTCGTCTCCTCAGCTCAACGTTTACGCACATTAACTAATGTGCTTGACGTTTGGGGACTCCCGCCATATCTCGACATCCGCCGTTGAGCTCCGTCCATGTTTTGCGCCAGCTATGAGCACATTTGATGCACTTAAACGCGAAATGACTCGTAGTCCGCTGCTTGCAAACAGTCCCAGGAAACTCTTTTTGGTATTGAAAAATTAGTTTCCTATATTTTGCTTTTCACTGGTATGCTTGTACAGTCGCCATGGCCTTGTAGCATCTCATTTCATATTCCAATCAGCCTCTGCAAGAACTCACTATTGCTCCCAGCCCTTTTTCCTATTCCATTTCTATCGTTTACATTCCCTGTGCGGCATGCTTGTAAAAATGTGATCTTACCTTGCGCATGTCTCTCGCAATTCGAGAAATATACAATATTATTATTGTCATTGTTATTATTATTACTATTGTAATTATATCGCAACATGCAAATGCGCTAACCTCACTTAGTGTAGGGTGAATTCTGTTGCCACTCTTTTGCCCACCTATGCAACTCCATTGTGCAAAGAAGCCTGATTCCTGGCTCGCCCTAAAAACAGACATTCAGTTCAATTCAAACTGAAGGGACATTTGGGGCGGATTAGCTCATTTTTGCACACCAGTGATGTGCATTGCAGGCACAAACCTCATTTGAAAGGCGGCCGCGGATGTCAAAATAGGACCAAATCAGTCCGATTTTAACCAGTTTATGCAATACGCATAGAAGTTAAACTCCGAGGCAAGAAGTCGGCGAAGATACAAAACTGTCAAAATTGGCAAAATGGACCTGGGTGAATATAACAGGAGGGCCTTTGTTGCTTGTCTCATGCAGCATTTTAGAAACATTGGAAGGAGCAGAAGAATAAAACCGAATCTTGGTGAACGAATGTTTGCGAACAAGGAGACGGGAACGGTCAACGGTGTTGAGGAGATAATTGATTGGCAAGCCTTATTTTGAAAAAGGCGTTCAACGTTGGTAAGTCAGCACAAAATAGTGGCGGCCCTTTTTGGGAGTTGCCAGGTAGACCTGTTTGTAGCCACCCAAAGGAAGAATAGTTCCGAGTTATGAGGGTAAAATTGGTGAGGCTCTTCAGAAGCAGAGGGTTTTGCTCATATTCGGATAGGTGGACTTGATGTGTATCTTCTTGAAGAGTGGCTGCCGATGCGGCGGGCTCGTTAACCACGATCGGACAGTGATAATGGCAAAGCTATCTAGTCTAAAAGATTCGTCCATTTATGGCGCTTTATATTTGGCGAGCAAGTGGCACTGCCAACATTCTCAAACAAAACTGTTAAAGGGGTGTCGTTGTCGTTGGTGAGCCACGCGGCTTTATAGCAACATCGTAATCCATCCCTACTTGGAAAATAGACCGTCTTCGTCCATCGTGTGGTGATACTTCTGGGTCCCGGTGAAATTTGCTTTTACGGTGTAAAGAAACGCAAGGCAGCGGATCGACTCTGGATGGCCACCATCTATTGTGGCGTAAATGCAACTGCGTCGATCTGGAATAGACGATAGAGAATGGCAGCAGTGCGGGAGCTTTTCAGCTGTGGTTCACGACGAGAGCATAAATAGAAGCGAGAACGGTATATAATGGATATATTGAGGTTTGAAGTGATGCCAGCATGTGCATGAAGAATATAGCCGTGGCCACACTCGTCCAGAAGTAATGGATAATACAGTAGTAGCAAGTGTTAGTTTGGGCCAATTGAGAATCAGACGCTGGAAAAGTGCTAAAGAATTCAATATTGTTCCACTGGTGAAATATTACAAAGAGCCACATGGTGTGTGCATTTAGACATTATTGACAATGCAAATAACCGGGTCTTGGGATGGAACTGAGTAAAAACTTTGAGCGTCGTGTGCTTTTGTGTCAAATTAGTTTCCGTTCACCATCCTAGGACTTACTTCTAGATCATTTCTGGTGGAATGAAACAATAGTACATTTAATGAATGATCCAGAGCTGCCACAAGTCTAGTTGCAATTTTAAAGATAATGAAGGAAGATAAATTAACCTTGTTTGTGAGTTTAGCTCACTCCAGATGGAGAAACCTGAAGGTAGAGAAATCGTTCCTGAGTGCTGTCTTCGACGTCAGGACCGATACCAGGGACTCAACGCGTCGCAAAACATAAATAGTATCCCCTTGCCTGAGGTGCGATGCATTTTCTGTCTATCGTTGTTACCCTGGAAAATTATAGTGCTGGTATATTTTTGACGCGGTCATAGGATATTAAATTCCGCAACTTTGCATCAATTAGTACGGTTTAAATATGGAGAGCATCCCGGATGCCGTTTTGTGAATACTTGCTGAAGATTTTCAGGCTGCCGTTTATTACCGTTGCACGTTTGAACTTAAAAAGCATTTATTCGAAACAATTCTTACATTGATTTTTGTCATAAGCAGGTTTGTCCCCGGAGTTTCGAATGTCTTATGTTACCCCGGTCAGTGCTATCATAATAATAATAATAATACTGTATGTTTCTCGACTTGCGAGAGGCATGCGTAAGGCAAGATCAAATTTTTACAAGGATGATGCACAGGAAATGTAGATGGTAGAAGTCTACTGGGATAAGCGGTTGGGAGCAATATTGAGTTATTGCAGAAGCACACTGTGGGGTGAAATGATATGCTGCAAAGCAATAGGGGAAGTACAAGTATGCCAGTGAAAGGCAAAAAGTAGAAAACTCAATTTTGAAGACCGAAAAATAGTTTCCTGGGACTGTTTCCAAGCAGCGGACTACGAGTCATTTCGTGTTTATATGCAATAAGTTTGAGTATGCGAGTGGCCTTAGAAAATAAACTTGCTATAGTAAAGCATCTCTTAGTTCTTCAGTGATTGCGAAGAATAAGTTCCTTCTTGTTAAGTTTTGAAGCTTCTTGTAGGGCGCTCCTTTGCTGAAGAAAAGTATGCTGCATCTACATGCCAGAAGATGCGACAATCAGGACCTGCACCATCAATAAAGGGGCAGCAAATCACGTCTTTATAGATGATGTTGGTGTTTGGGGCAAGAGAGTGGGAAATAGACACCGTGTATTTCGTCAAAACGGAATGCCCCCCTTATTGAAGTGGAATGCACCGTTAAAATAAACCCGAAAAAATGGTGGACAAGGTGGGCTTCTCTGAATAACCCTTTGGTAATCGGACGGGCATTAGTAGAGCTCCATTTACCTTAGCCATCCGTTTTCTGGAGGTCGCTTTGGAAGCGAGCTCAGCCAGCAGGTCATTTGTGATTTCGTAGCGTCAAGGCTTTATGATAAACTTGTATGGAGACACGTAAACAAAAGTTTTGCTCATAAGTAAGAAAATCATTGTCCGTCGTTGGCGATTCTCGCAACTAATTTTAAAGGAATTGGTCTTGCTGGTAGAACTTGATTTACTGTGAAGGAAGCTACTCTGGCCGGCGTCACCGAGAACGTAATCTGGCAAGTATATTGTCGGCTTGCTTTTACTATTCTTTCCGCAATGCACAAGGCGACTTGGGGGCGTGTAGTTAGATGGTTCCTGCCTTGACCCTCTTCGTGAATTGGGACACTGACAGAATTTTGCCACGGGGAGAGAAAGTATCAGCAATCAAAGACAGAGCAGATAAACTTGACGATAGCCATGGTCTATCCACTTCCTCAACCGTGAAGCGGGTTGCTAGGAGTTCCTCTACCTTAATGTCGAAGGTAGATCTGATTTTGATTGGCAGCTTTTTATTATCACCTGGGTGGAATCCAGACCAAAGTGCAGGAGCTGAGACGGCAATGGTCGACGTGATGGATTTTTACGCATTTCCTAGAAGGAAGCAACAAACGCACCCAGTGTCTGTGATAGTGGCAGAGGGTTATTTTAAAATGAGTCCCTGAATATGTCCAATGTTGCATGTAAACGAGACCGTGGTATACTTACCCTCAGCGCTTTGGCTTGTTTTTCAATTTTGTGGAGAGAGCGCAACTCATGAAGCTCTCTTTTAGAAGTTGATGGAAAGAGGGACATAACCTTGGTAGATGTAGGGTTTATCCGAAATATCAAGGCACATACCTCCGTTAGTTTAATCCTAGTTTGCATCATAGGCTGGCCGGTATTCGGCCGAGTCGTGCTGTGTGCCTTTCCTGTTTAATGGGATTATGGTAGACCTTTCCTACCGGCGAAGAAGACAGCCCCTTCGGACATAGCGGTCTGGTTTGTTGGCCAATTACATTTAAATATCCGTCGACAATTAAGAAGGTAGCTGGAATTAACGGGTTTAGTGCAAGGTGGTGCCTAACCTTTGTTCCTCCAGCAGAAGAGCTGTGCTTTTCGGTAGGAACGAAACCGTTATGAATGTTCGTGAAATCAAGCTGGGTGTACAGCAAGTTGGAGCGTTACTGTCGGTTGTGAGATCTGCTACAAAGTTTATCCCAAAGGACTTAATGGTTTTTTGAGGGTTGCTCATACCAGCGTTGTTGTAGATAGCACGCTGGATGGAAATCGCTTGGGAACTACCAGTCTCCATTCTTACGCATCCCAAGTTCGAAATGATTCAAGAATCGGTATGGCTCACTATCAAGGTGTTGTCCTGTGTCATCCATACTGCCTGTATCTTTCACCCCCCATCTCATTCTGAAATTAGGCTCCCCATTTTAACCGACGCACTTGCCCGCCTCGCTTTTCTCCCATCAGCATCGGAAAACATCTTTGGAGACTGCGAT
>LUCM01001571.1:0-21506 GCA_008360955.1 Fasciolopsis buskii
CAGGTATGCGAACCCCGTACTCTCCTGTTCAACCATAGACAGTAAGCGCGAAACCGGTCATGCGCTTCCGGGGAAATTTCTTACATCCATCCATGGGCAAAACGTGATACTGAGAAGGAAAACCAATACATTCTGGCCTTCTCTTTCTGAAGGCGTGCCCTACATGATCAACGAAAATCCCCCGACGAAGCACCAAGTGATTCTTGAATGGACTTATCATCCATTCGCTCTATTAACGATTCAAATGAAATTTCAATGAAATCCTCCAGATATTTTTGTCTTCCACCAACCTTTTTACCTTAAACTAGGACATCGTCAGCAACGCATATCACGCTTTCCAGGTTGTCCAGCTTTTGGGCGACAAGCTTCCGGAAAATTCCACTGGATACCTTTGGCCCAAAATGTTATTGGCAGCCGAAGAGAACGACCGAAAAGAGTGATGAAAGTAGTTAAAGATCTTCATTTCTCATCGAACAGGAGCTGCCAGAATGCTGAGGACAAGTCAAACTTTGTGGGAAAACGTGTTAGGCTCAATTCTACGAAGACATCATGGAGTATTTGTAATCTGTATTGTTTTCTTCTGTGTGTTATGTTGAGGCACTTTGGACCTGTACACAAATGAATGGCTTCAGATGTTTGTTGCAAATGGGTTTTGACTAACTGACTACTTTGGATCATAAACTTCGGCAATTAGTCCCTCATGTACTAACCAAGCTAATTCGTAAAGCAACGTTTTCCTTAGTGCGACTGGCACGCCACGAGCAGGTATTGCAACGGATGCGGCATTTTCCATCACCGATAAACGTACTTTTTCGAGAGTCGTCTCAATTCGGGGTTAAAAACTTAGGGATACTCTTCAGAGATGTCTATTTTCGGCAAAGCATTCGCGAAAAAGGTCCTATTCATAGTAACGAAATCCGGCTGTTGAATTGCATTCAGTCCAAGAATCGGTCGTAACCTCCTTTGGGTTGCAAGGACATTGATCTCCTCTGCATGAGTGGTCTTAGGGTTTTTGACCTTCAGCATTCCTTCTTCCAATACACATTTTCAGACTGGTTGCACAGCGTTTGGTGCTTTCGTGATCCATACGGGATAGGGGAATGATAGTTAATGGAGCTCCGGAGTCAGTTTAAAACTAACGGGGTGGGCCGTTAACCAGAAAGTTGACGAATAGGCCGTTTTTCAAACCACGGTGCCAGAAACCGTTGATAATGGCATGGCAGGTTTCTTTTGGCGTGGTTACCTTCGGGGAATTGGAACGACGCTTTTGAGCAAAATGGTTTTGTTTTCTGCATCCGGATCAAATCAGTCCTCAGGCTGGACACTTCTGTCTGCGCTTACCATGTCGGAAACCGCGGGAATCGCACATGATTCGACCGGGTTGTTTTAATGCGTTTAGCTCTTTTGTTCTGGCAAGTACGTCACAGCTGCTTCATGGTAGATTCTTCACTCCTTCAGATGTTGATGCAAATTCTTAGGTCCAAGTGATGCATGGGTAATAGCCTCTTGGTGTTAGAATCATTCCGGACAACAATTACCAACTTCTAGCGTATGAAGCTATCTTTTATGCATTGAAAAAAACTAAAAAATGATATAATCGTTTCAGACTGACGACAAAGTCGCCGATGGTTTCATTACCAAGGCGCTGTCTCCGGAAGAACCAAAAACGTTCAAATACCTTATTTGGATTACCGACATAATATCCTTCCGTCTTATATAGCAAGGTCATCGAATCACCCCGGTCTTCGTCCGTATCAAATGAAAACAGTTGTATTATGTGCCAAGCGTCGTCTCCTAGACAGTGTCGAATCATTGCCATCTAGCATTCTTCGGGTTCCAAGAACAATCGTGTGAGCACAGCAAAATCACCAAATATGTTCTATTATACTGTCTATTCCTCGGTCAACCGATTCGGATGGGGATATATTTGTGTTCTTAGAGAGGTATTGTGAACTTTCTGGCCATATTCAACGAGCTTCGGCGCGTGATTTCTGTGAATCTTCTGAAACCAAGTTGGGTATCGTCGTTTTTTTCTCTCGCTCTCTCTCTCTCTCGAAATCTGTTCTTTGGAATGCCGACCCTATCACAAGATCATTATCATCCGTTCTCACTACCTCAGTCAGATTCCACCAGCAGATAGGAACTGTCCTTTATTAATTAAACTAATCTTATATTTATAAGTTGCTTTGCTTGCATTATTGCGCCCATGTTTGCCGGGTCGATCTTTGATTGGTCCACCATGTTCAATACATTTCACGTGATTCAGTTAGCTGTGTTTTTGACCAATCCGTCAGCTTATCCTCATTGGTTGGCCTAGCTCGCGGTATGGCCTTCTTATTGCACATACGCAATGTTGCTTTCTACTCAAACTACTCCTGTATATTGATCGCAGTTTGTCGGCCACGGTCAAGCGTCGCGCAACCACCGGTAATCAGTGAAGCAGCTGTTAGACTAAGGCGCAACATCAATGACAATACCATTCCCTCACAGCACCCGGTACTGTTTATCAGCCCTACCCGAAAGATCAGTAATGTGCGAGAACACCATTCCAGCCTCACTGATCTTGACACTAAAAAGTTAAATGCCAGTTAGTACCATTATGTGTGGCGGTCTACATTTCTGCAATTATTGTCCCATATCACTTTGTTCTTGAAAATTACCCGGTGCCTATCAAATGAAAGGATGTTTTACACTGATGACTCCTTTATGAGCCGAGGCCATACATCCTGCAAGATTCTCAGCTAACATGGGAAAGTACACTGTTATTAATGTCATTGCGCAAAAACGTCAATGATTGCGTCACTAAGCTGCATCACCCCTTGTCTCCAAACATAGCTTCGAGGATGTTGTGAGCCATAAACCGGTTGCCTATTTGCCCGTACAAGGCCCAGTCCAATGGCCAGGATTTTCCTTCTTCCTTGTCATGACTGGCCTCGCAGAATAGCATGCAAAGAGGCGGTCGCTCTTTAGGCATGCAAAAACATGTTCCAACCACCCTAACCTATTCACATTTGGTGCTTGTTCTTAAGAATTGAAATTAGAACCCTGGATTTACGCCTAACCTCTGGATTACTTAAACGACGATCTCGCCATACTGGTTCAATACGGCAAGGGTAGCGTTGGTTAAACGTCGAAAATCTCGACAGATCATGTGCTATCACGGGCAGTGTTTTGCAGCCATAGAGTAATGCCGACCTCAGTGCTGCTGTGCATACTCGATCTTTGATCGATAAACGAATGCAACGTCGAATCCACAGGTACTTCAAACTAGAGAATTCCAATAGAGTATTTTGCATGCGCGAGCACGATTCTTCCGACACACGACCACTAGGTGAGAGGCAACTACGCGAGCAACTTAATCTGTCCATCTCATCCACTTGTATTGTTGCAAGTACAGTATTCGATTTTGAGCCAATTCAGTTTTGCGACAAACTTTTACAGTTCGAAGGTGCAAAACGTATCCGAAACATGAATACACTGTCGCTCAGATGGCTTAGAAAAGTCTGAAAATTATTTGGGTCGTTGCACACCAGTTCAGCCTCGTCCAGACATTCGAAGTCACACAGGTTCCTGCCTGAGCAAACATCAATGCCACTACTCTCACTTGAGTTTGAAGCTGTTTCAATACTCATTCGAGTAAAAAAGTGAAATGAAAAACGTGAACGAAAACAGTCCTGATAAATACCCGTTGTTGTGGTTAACTCGGACAAAAGATTGCCGTAAACACGAGCTGTTCCCATAGAGGGGTAAATTGGGGAGATAAATCTCTCTCAGTACTCAGTTAGTGGGACGTTACAGAAGCACACAGCAGACTGAGCCAAAAGCTGCTTCTAAATCAAGAAAATACAGAAATCGCGGGTCGGCGGGACGTAAATTTATATCCTACGGTTTATTGCGAATCAAAGACATGGGAAATACAAATCCAGAACTGGATGGAACCCGCCTTAGTTCTCACGTACATACTTTTCGCAAGCACGAGATAATCTGTGGTGACACCAATCTTTCTGAGGAAATCGATTATTATTAGATACCATTTTATCTCCGATTTACTTTGACTCGTGTTATCTAATCCGTGACACTTGTTTGGTGATTGTGTTTGTTTTATTACACACCACATCTACACGTTTCTTATCGTGCTGTACTTTCGAAAGTCTTCGGTTCTGAATTACTTCGATCACACGGCACCTCTCTGCTGTGGTTTTGCCATCTCGTTTTTTGTCTTATCGGTTCGACGTCAGTGCCACCATATATATAGTACAATTTTCCATTCCTCTTGTTTGCTTAGGTCTCCATTCTGTCGATTGAGGGGTAGATAAAAGACACGTTATGGGATCGCACTTCCAACGTCATCTACATTTTCGTGCACATTGGCAAGTATGACAGTGTATAAATTGTAATGGGAGAACCCCGCGTAGTCTAGCAGACCGTTGGGATGCAAACACCTGTGTTCAATGCATTGAAGTATGTTTGTACTACACGCACTATACTTTGTATGACATTAACAAAGAAACAGTAAGAAATAGAGGGACAGGGCTGCGTGGGAATTTGGGGGCCTGTGTATACAATTCAGGATTACGTTGAATGAAATTCCCACGGAGTCACGTAGCCACGCTTCTCTTGCTCCGGCTTAGCCCTATGGATAATTTTATTTAGCTACATTTGTTACCTTTCCTTACTTGGGCCGGCTGTTTGGATCACTCTCGTCATAAACTTCGAGCCCCCGGATTCCGTGTTCTCTCAGTACTGTCTCTGTCAGAGTCCACTAGGACTCCTTTGACCATTCTCGAATTCACTCATGACTACCATTCGGACAGGGTTTATCCCTGGACCCTGACAACTATGATTTTCCTCATCCACACCTGCTCCATCTCCTTTCGTCAATGAACTCCACCATTTCAATACAGGTTATTTAATCACATGAACTAAGCTTGCATTTTTTCATATCACCATTTGCCCTCGAACATCTGCCTTCACCGTGTCGTTATTTGCCGTAGCTTTCATTCCATATTGCGTCACCGGTCACGCCATTTAATTGTCTGTCCTCTCATCATCCTACTTTGCTTGTTGATTACTCTTAATTGTTTATGTGCCTCCTTCTCGGGCTGCAGTTCCGTCAATTCCCATCCAAGACATTGCAAATGTTCGGCTGTTTCGTGTATGGAATAATTCACCATGTGATCTCATCGCTCAACTCAGCATAAAGAAACCATGGGAGCACTCACTGTACAGCTGTTTCATCCTTGTTAGGAATCATCAGCGGTGCATATCCGCCGTGCCCAAACTGGGACGCGGACCCGGGACGAACAATTCTGAGTCGTACGCTTTAGCCATTACGCTACCGGGCAGGCTCTGAACAGTTTGTTGAACCTCACCTCATGATGATGTTGCACCTATCCGTCACTGATTTGCACGGTTACTGTCCGCTAGCGCAAAGCAATCGACCCCTACTGATGGATGACTTCTCTACAGGTTTCGTTTATCTCGCTTCCTCACACTTCGTTCTGATCGGTTTGTTCCGGTCATATATCTACCCGGCTTCTGAAGCCAAATGTAGCTTGTTTCGGAGGTGTCATTGCGTTCACCGCCTCGCTATTGTTCGACTGATCCCTGATTGTTTGCAGATATTTGATATGGCCATATTCGTCCACGATTATGAGGCGTTATTTTTCTGAATTTGATTCGTCATGTTGATAGTACACGTTGATTAGCCACATTGTGTTGTTCCGTGGTCGGAATACGAGCTGCGGGATCAGCGACTCATTCAGTAGATGGAATGAGTTCTGTTGAATGGATACCTATTAATAATAACGAATGGTTTATTCCGAGGAATTTATCCTTTGGATAAGCGACTGCTACTGTTTAATATTTGCACACCTATACCACAGTTGAATGTTGTTGCGAATCAGTTATTTTAACTAGGTTAAGTAACAATTTATTATGAAAAACAGTAAACTTAATCTATTTTTCTGTATTACGCTTTAATTGCTTTCCCAAGCCTTCATGAATCGGCACTGAATTCAACGGTTTGCGTGCTTTTCAAGGACGCTATTCATGGGGAAAAAAGAATCACAAATGTCATTTTAAAAAAGATATGGATTCCAATCACGATAATTTGCTCTTCACATCGCCTGTGAAGTTGATATGTGGGGCGGATGTTTTCCCTGTTTACTGCCTGACCTGTAGCAGTGAGTTGAAAACTTGTTAGCGTTGATTGACTTCAACATCTCACGAACGGAATTTCCCAAACCAAAATGGTATAATCTACAAAATAAGACAACCTATGCTTTAAAAATGAAATGTAACGTTACCATGTGTTCGTAATTGATGTGTAATCGCATATCATTTCCGAATTGCAAAGATTCATCAATGACGGAACACGCATACGGCTTGAAGTAGACGGCGGACCAAATTTTTGACTAACGGTGGCTACAGCTTGGACTATCCAGTCCAGGTTTTTCGGTTCGCCCATTAAAGAAGCTCTCCTTTCGGGTCAATCACATCAAAACAGTTGTTCAAAGTATATATGAATTAGAAAAGAAAACCCACGCACATCGTTCCGTTACAGGGAGCGAAAAGTCGGACTGTTTACCTCATGATATAATTGTCAAATATAATCGGCTTGCATACATAATAAAAGTCGTAGGAATAAGTATCGCTAAAGTCCAGCCCATCTAGTTGCTATGCTCACGAAGGTTAACTTTCGGCCAAACCCACTTGCAGTTGGTAACGTTAAGGTATTCATTAACCGAAAAATTGATGTGTACAAGTGTCANTTTTTTATTGTAATGGTGTCCGAAATTTTAGTCGAAAAGAACGCGTTGGTCACTTCATCAAAATTCTCAGTAAAAAAGGAACAGGGGAGCAGTGAGGCATATAAAGTTAGGAAATTTTGTATAGAAAGTCAGTCACAACCTCCTCCGGATTGGTTAGAATTTGAGCTAAGTGGGAAGTAGTCAAGTTTCCATAGATATATGTATTTGAGACGGTATGGAGTGGAAATTACAATGTGCCCTTGCATGCGGGTAACATTTAGAAAAGTCGTCGCATACAATATGGGACGAATATCAAGGAACTTTACGCGGAAATTTTTCACACGTGGGGTAGATGCATGTCACCTAGTTTGAAGTTTAGTTCATTCAGTGGCGGGAAAGATAATCCACTGAAAATTGATAAATCACCAAAAAGACGGTTGAACACTATGACGGAGCAGGAGAAGCGCAAGTGTAAGTGATTAAGGACAATGTGTTTAATTTAAGCTGGAAATCCCGTGGTCTTTTTTATGTAAAACAACAGTCGTCCAAGTTCTGTTTACACAAAATGAATCGTAAGATAGCCATTTCGGTTATTTATTGTCAAACTGATGGTCTTTGTGAAGAATAAAACCAACGGACCACGGTATCCAGTTCATCACTACTAGCATTCGGCAGTATTCGCCTAGAAGTGTCTCCAAGGTCTCTGGATAAGCGACGTTTGAATGCGTTGACCGAAACTGTATAATGGCCTATGAGAAAAGAGAATATTTCATGAATTATTTCGGTGTAAATTCAGTGATAACTTTCAAAAAAATCGTCGCGTAATATCAATGTTCATTTTAATTGAGAAACCCTGATAATGATCTGCATTTGTATCATCCTTGTTGATAATCAACAACGGTACGTGTCTACGGATCCGCAATTGATACGCCTCTCCGGGTTGTGCGCAATACCAGCTAGGACAACCGTACAAGTTGTTAGTAGTTTAGCGGATATCAGAACCATCCACCGGTGGAATTTGCAAGCCCAAAACCTTCGCTCACCATATTCTGAAGCTCTAGTGGATGGAGGCCTTCTTTGCAGAATGCGAGCACACTAATAACAACCATGCAGAGCTTTGTTACTTGACATTTTATAGCATTAGAACAGGATATATTATGATCTATGAAAGATTAGTCAAGCAAAATCTTGCTCGGTTGGCCTAAAGGCTAACATATTCGACTCTCAATCGTTTGACCCTGGACTATCTCTTTTGAGGAGCGGTGCACAAGCACCGTTATTCATGGTTAAAAAATGAAGAAAATATTTTTCTATGCGTTCTTCCTGGGAAGCTGAGTGTGTTCAGTGCATGATAAGTCCTCTGAAAACCGTACTACGGGCAGAGTTAAGGACCATACATTTCATTGTGAATTTCCAAATAACTTTACAGGCAATTTCGAAGTTCAGCTTGCCGCTGAAAATCACGGGAACTGTCGAATCAGATGGAAGTTCACAATATAACTCTTACTGCTGTAAACTTTCAAACAGTAAAGCTGTTTACGGCTATGCCATAAGGTCTTCGCTTCCCACAGAGAAATTCATCGTTACTCGGGTTTTGTTGATTTGGTGCGTTTAAAAGTCTGTGTCCCGCAAAATCCAGCCAAAGATATGGGCGCTGTATCATTTAGTCGGATGACCCGTTAAGAATCCGCGGGGCTAGCGTAATGGCTGAGACTTTCGACCGACAATCGTTCATCCCGGGTTCGGGTCCCAGTTCCGGCGAGAAGGATATGCGCTGCTAACGGTTACTACCTAGGAAGATGAAGCTGTATATTGCTTTCATGATTTCCACAGGCAAATTGGATGCCATTTGGAACGATCCTAGACTTTGTATTTATCTAAATCTTTGGATTTTCAAGAATTGATGGTAAGCTGTTGACTGAATCTTAGTGAGAGCTTCAAAGCCTAATAACAGCTTTGCTCGAACGCTACCTAAGATTCCGGCCATCGGGGATGCGGGTGGGCATGGAAACGACTGACCGAGATCCGTGGGACAGGTGCAGTTCACCAGGATCTAAGTGATATATAAAAGACACATTTGCCTCTCCAGATTCTCCACATGTTTCAAAACCATTGCGCTTAAGAGAAGTAAACCCAGGGAATTTAGTTGATGCGACATCGTTCATGTTATAGAAAGTACTCTGTACAACCTGCAGGGGGATAATGCAAACCTTTGCGCTGTGCCTTTTATTTTTTTACATTTCAAGTCTCAATTACGGAAATAACAGTAGGGTGCATTATCGAGAGTAGTTTCAGGGCCAACTGAGGCTGCCAAATGGGGAAGCCGACTGACGGACGGAGGATTCAAATAGCGAACATCTAACTGAAAATCCAGGATTTTGATAACTGACCAATCCCGGTCATAGAGAATCAATGGAGTTCACACAACTGCTTGTAACTAGGCATTGGGGTTGATGTTGGCTGGCTGCTTTCGGATTATAATCACCCACATGCCGTTCGACCAACGTTTCACTCGCAGGGCATCAAGCTGGAATTTCACTCTTTCGAGAACTCGTGAATGATGCACACATGCTACCTTAACCAGGGACTGAATCTGAGACTTCAAAAAGGAGGTCGTTTTAGTTAGCACATCACTCCTAATGAAAGAAGTACACACCGTCTCTAGACGCACAGGTGAATTCCATCGTTGTTTAGTGTTCAAATCCAAACTCTACCTCATGTTAATTAAATCGGACATCGTATGCGACTCTGACTTATCTTAGTTCCACCCCATCTACGGAAAGGAAAAAATGAGAATAAGGAACAGTGAACAACTAACTGCAAAATGGGAAGTTGAACGACTGCGAATAAAGGAAAAGATTTCGAATTTAAGAGCGATAATAACTGTCACCTGGAGGCGCACTATCTATGGCCTCCAACCGCAACTTGGGACGATCTCCTGGACTCCAACCCAGATGTCCAACCGTATCTATACGAGCCCTCTCTCTGGGTATGGTTTTCACAAGTTGTTTTGCTATTTGATTCATTGATTCATTTACTTCCGAACCAACGCCTGTCTGGAAGAACCGTGTAAAATGAAGCAGTCATTCGCTGGACACGCTCAGAGCATGCTCCAAACACATGGATCTGTTCAAATTCGCGTCGTCTAATTTAATCACAAAATTTCCCCACAATGTTCTACTAATACTGCAAGATAATAGTGCTCAAATACCAGAAGTTTTCACATACCTTCTTATCTTAACGATTGCAAATTTGAGCTTTATGGCAGTAATGGCCTCACTGCTGCTCCGTGCACTCGACCTCTGAGCGATAACCGGATGTTGGGCCGTTTGCACTAAAAGCTTGAAATCGGTGTGCTTAAATCAAGCTTTTTGTACGAGCAAAAATACTTAATCCAATTTACGGCCAACTGGTGGAATAGAAATACTCCGCCAATTAATCCCATCTATATTACATAGTTTGTTACCTATGAAAATGAGCTCCGGCTTGGAGTCATTTCAGGGCGGGAATAACATTTCATATTTCGAGGGTGAAAAACACGTTCAAAACATACCTACAATGCAATACAGACTACATAGGAACACCTGCAACTTACTTGGGTCTTCCTTCACCAGTGCAACGTCATTCACAGACAGTTTACTGTCCGAGCAAAAGTTCGGCTTTACTCACATGAATATCGGGTCGTTTCTATAACTGTCTCAACGGCGAAATTGAAGCGAGAAGATGAACAGAGTGAAACCATGAAGAAAACTACTTCTGGTAGTGACCTACGGTAGAAGATCCCCGTAGGCGCAGACTCCGCCTCGGTTGTTGGGATTTAGAAGTTGAAAAAGCGAACTGAATTCCTGTAGCACCTCATCAATTGGAAGCAGCGACACAGAACAGTGCCGGTGACGTGAGTTTTACGCTACTTTCGGATTGAGGATGACAAGGATCTCGGGAGTGCAGAAAGTGTGTTGCCTTCGGAGATTTGTCACGGAATGATGATCTGCCCAATATTAGCCAGACCAGGTGGGAAACTAACCGGTTTATTATCTATACACGGTTTACGGGCTCTATACAGTCGGATGAGCATACTTCGTGCGAACATCTCAGATTTAATACTGAACAAACTAATCCCACTAAAAGTTTCATGTGAGGACATCTCATCTTTCTTGTTAATCGAAACAACCATCGAGTCAAGGCTAGTACACAAGAGTCCATCTCCTTTTAAAAAAAATGATTCCAGCAGATTTGTCAACTCTGACCTAAATACTTCCCCCCCGATCCTTGTAGGGTGACGAACGGAGGTCATCTGCTCCAGTTGGCTTGTGCCGTTTACAAAAATCCCATCTTTCTTTGATCAACCCTAATTCTGATGGAGTACGCAATGTAAGGCGTAGCCTATCAGCTCTGACTAGGCTGTGTGGTAACATACGCGATTTCCGGGTGAAAAGCCTCGGTTCAACGAATGGAGGCAGCGGCGGTTATGCTATGATAAGAGCGAAAGTGGAGTCTAATGCACTTGATCGTAATACTGACCGAATGACCTGAGGTTTGTGTGAAAACAATGTAGTCCGGACGACGTATTGATTCATATCGTGAACAGAAGCTTTAAACGGGAAATTCACGAGCCGGCTACCAATGTGTGATGGTAATTATTGTCAGAGCCGCCAACGAGGCTTACGACAAGCGCAACGTTTTTTCACAGATCAACGAATCAAAAAAGGGACCGATGACTCCATTAAAAGAAAATCTAAGGTTGAAGGAAGAACGAGGAGCCTGGCTTTGAATTGCCCACTAGTAAACTGGGATGGCCGCAGCGTTATTGACAGATCTGACCGAAGAGAGTTTTTGCTGAATGGACTACTCAAATAATTCTGTGTAATGATATTAACTGTCTGCTTGGATCCTCGTCCTTATTCATTTACAAGAATTTCCTCCAACTATCCTGTGCCGTTGGATTACTTGATGCTTCCTCTTTATCTAATTATTCTCGTCTTCTGTTTTTCAGAAATTTTTGGTCTATATCTGCTATCATTTACGAACTAGGAAGACTGCCGACTACATATTCAACATCGAACACTAATGGAATCGTCCAAAAATTAAGAGATGATAAAAGTATTGTGTCAAATCTCTTTTCTTGATTTCTAACTGTGCTACTCATTTCCCTCGCAAATTGTTTGGCTAGCTGAGCTAATTTATTTTAAATGAAAAGTACAGCAGATGTTTTGCGTGACAGTGATTTATTCTGACCGGCGATTAACCACCGTATCCATCACGGATTGATTGACTCGGATAATCTAAACCGAGTTGGTTTGCAGGTTTGTCAACAGGCGCGGATAAGCGTAGATTCGCTCGAGACACTAGGATCCAACGCTCAATGGGGCGGTCAACTTTTTTGAGCCTCTAGTCACTTTCGTCGTCGTCGTCATCATCATCATTATCATCATCATCATCATCATCATCATCATCATCATCATCACCATCTTCACTAGCAGAAAGCGCGTCATCTCCCAACTCTTTTAACCGTTGCTTTTCCAGATAATCATCTCTTGTTTGTTGAAGTACTTGTGTTAAAGCACAAAAAGGACACCAGAGTGCAACGCAGCAATCTTTAAACAGTGTTCCGGGAATGTCTCGCCGCACTCGAAACCTTTGTCGCAAACATCCTATCACACCAAACCAGCAGAGGAGGGCAGAGTATAGCATACAATAACCGGCGCAATACGAGAACGGACGACGACACCCGTTTTCTTGCATCAACTCCTCAAAAGCGCATGGCGAACATATCGCGATAAACAGCAACGTACCACATCCAGATGCGTTCAAACAGGCATCACAAAATCCATGTGTGAATTTTTTCGTCTTCGGTGGCCAGTTTTCTAATGGATCAACACGGTCTTTTGACTTGAAGAAAACCATATAGTCACAGGATGAATGACTCGGGTTATTTCATCATCTCCATCTTTGCACCTGTTGTCTTCAAACCAAAATATCGATAATCCCTAAGCTCCTATTCCTGAATGATCACGTGACATTTTACTACCAATATGTTTCGTAAAAGCATAATGTAACCACACTGAGATCATCTTTCACGCCTTTGTTTGATCCTAGGAACGTGATTTTTATTCGTCTACAAATGTTTTCTAACAAAAGTCGAAGATACTGGGCTTCTAATGGTCGGAATACCTCACAGAACTGACTGAACACAACATAATCGGAACTTCGTCATTATTGCTCATAATGAAGCAGAACTTTAAATATGACCAATGTTCTACAGTTACCGCGACTTACAGTCATTCTGAGTGCATTATTTCGTCGGATCTTTTGGATGAACAATCACCATTCTGTCCGATGTCTCGGCTGATCGCAATGGACTCACCGACGGATTTATCGCCTTGATTAATACCTCCCTATGCAAATATTTTATCATCGGTGGTTAGTTACCGGTCACTATTCCAGCTAAAAGTTTTCATCCCATCGCTTTTATATCATAAGGTCTTAGATTCACCAACGCGCCGTCCCGAGTCGTTTGACTCATTCCGTTAGTGTTCCCGATGACCCGCTTCAGTTTAAATACAAACCAAACGGATGCACTTTGGATGCGATGGTTTCAGTGGTTCATATTGCCACCAAATTCTGTTCAATGTGCTTCCTTAGACTATTTCTTTGCACTCGACTTTGTTTCACGGTCGTTTCTTCTTCGCGAACCACAACAGTTAGGCTCTCACAAGAGTCTCTTGGCATGGCTATCAGAATAGTTTACTAACAGAACCCAGTGTACAAGACTGGAGAGAAACAAATCTACCCCACCGTTGAATAATTCTGGAGACTTCCATGGGGCTGACCTTTTCCCTTTTATGATTTTAACTTACATCAACGGCCCACCTGTTAGTCCAGATATGCGTGTGACGTTGCTTTCGGTCAACCTGCATCTAAAGTTGAAGATTTTCTGAACTTTTCCAACAACTTCTCTCTCATTCACGGTTTTTCTCTTCGCCCTGTCTTAAATCCCAATTTGTCAGAATGTGTCGAGTATTTCAGGACCAAGTGATGTAAGCAATGTATCAAAAAATCGACCCGCCATCTATTGGTTTTAATTGTGAATGATATAATGTTAATAAGACAGCGTTGTTGGTAGATGAAATGTGCCAACGTTGCGACTACAAGGGGCATTTGATTGTAAAATCTTACCTTGAGAAAGACTACCCACGACAGTCGAAACGTCGGCACATTACATCTGCCAAATACGCTATGTTATTGACATTAAATTATTTACAATTAAGTGTCGAATGCTTGTTTACTTGTTCTCGATCCGCTTATCCGACTTGCATTTCTTTCAATAGCAAAGAACTACTCATTAGGGTACACTTCTAGAAGTACATGGGAATTTCTATTGATAAAAACTTAAGGATGGTCCTCTTACATTTCCAATTGTGTACAAACTCTTGAAAGACTATCAGTTTGGTTGGTTTACTAAATTCGTCGTCTTGTTTTGTATGTGTATGTTGCATATCGCTGAAAGAACTCGGCACCAAACTGCGTGGCATGCATTTATCTGCGTGGGGAAAATGAGCTCATAAAATTCTTTCGGTTCCGTCCCATCCTACGCACGATGACTCTTCCAAATGTATTTCTCATATCAGGACATGGTCCACCTTCCGCTCAATACCCTCTCCCATAAATATCTACAGGAACTCATCTATACCCTGCCTATCCCGAGTTGCTACTCATCAAGAGCAGATCATGATTGATTTTCTACACAATTTATCGTGAATTTCAAATGTTTATCATTAGGTACGCCATTGTTTCATCTATGGGCTCTGATGTGTTGGCGATTGCATCCTTTTTTGACTGAAATGCGGACACTTATGTTCACAAAAGTCCAAACAGTGCAAACAGTACAACGGGTGCAGTTAGGAGGATTACCAATGCTTTCGGTTCAGTCTTTGTTGGATTAAACCATAGGATGTACTCGATGAGTAAATTGGTCCTACCAAAAACGAGATGAACAGATAATCGGAAGTTGCCAATGGGTTCACACTAAGCACGATTGAAACCGGAAGCTTTCGTTTGACCAAACCCTTTTGTGGAATTAGAAATATTTTCCCCCCGGGGAGGGGGGTCAAACTCCATTGGTCTTCTTCACATTTTTCAAAGGCTGTGAAAAGTGTTGCTGTGACCCATTTCGAACGTAAGCACGTGCGTGCTTGCGCTCGCTCGCTCGCACGCACGCACACACACGGTCAGAGAGGAAAAGAAATTATCAGAGATTATAAAATCCCATTCCCAACAATATCTCTATTCATGACCAATGCAACATGTGCAGATGAGTACGAACAACTGTACCCAAGCTTTTTTCTATCACGTTAAGTTTTTTACACTATGATTCCTTATTTGCGCGCTTGTATCCCTTGCGTTTCTGTTACCTTCGCCCATTCCACTGACCACTGACTGGGCCCTCACCATGGTTGAGTTTATGCTGGGCCGTTTTCCCGCTACCGTCTAGTTGGCATAATGCACAACACTGTCCAAAATAGTTTGCTCTAGATAAACTGGGCACCACCTGACAACATTTTTCACTCAGAGAAGATGGAATGTTTTGGACATCGGTTTCTGCCATTTATTTTAACCCTTGTGTTCAGTTTTGTGAAACTTTCGATTCCATTTATTTTATCAAACGCGATATCTCCAATCGCCCGTTAATTTTGTCTCACTTGGCGATGTTCTTTTTCTTGCCTTGCTCACTCTTTAGCAAATGTTTGGTCACTGGAATTGAATCTTTTACACGCTAGTAGCCGGGAGATTCTCATGGATGCACTGCTTGCGAATTCACGAATGTGTGTGCCCCAATTCAGTAGGCTTAGTTCGCCTTCCACGATCACCTGACTAGTACTAACGGACATTACCTTCCCACCCTATGAATAGTAGTATGCTTATTATTGTCCGGAAAATTGGTTCTTCATCTAAAACACGAATAAAATCAGTGAAAAGTGATATTCGCTTTCCGTCTGTCACATTTGTCGTCTCCAATTCACACAATCTGGATCTTATGTGATGCATCGCGCATGGTCCAGCACCCATCCGAACAGTTCGCTGACTGACAATAACGCCTTAACAGTCGAAGTCCAGATTGCGTCCGGACGGTGGAAAATATCTTTGTTTTCTCGAAACATTTAGTTACCAGTGTGATAAATTTTGCTCTCCAAGTGTGAATTCGTGTACCATTCATCCTCACCACATTTTACTGCTGAACTCGGCGCACAGCAGCGGCGGCCAAACTAATGATACTGTGGTGTTTGCAAGCGAAGGTCGCGGGTTCGAACCCTCCTACCGGCGGTCAACTCCCCCCCCCCACTTGGCACCACTCTGCTGGCTGCGGCCCCGTTCTGAAAAAAAGGTGACGTACATTGTTATTTCATAAAGCAAGTAAGTGATAAACGATAAAAATGTATTTGCAGTGCCCTTTCAGTAGCAACATCTGTGGTGATCCTTTGGTGTTTAGATATAACATACTTCAAAATATGAGATGAATGATAAGGAAACCGTACAATTCAGCGGTATGCATTGAGTTAAAATATATCGATAACTTTCGGCCGCTACTGCCAGTTAAAATGAAGAATGTACATTAACTAGTCATGTTTAATTGCAAAGCACCGTGTTCAGTCGTCTTCCCACACGTAATACGTGTCATTTTGTTGCCATAGTTACATGCTGCTTGTGTAATCGGTTACTGTAGCAGACCTTAGGACACTAAATCTGCATCCCACTGACTATTGCCAACGTTTACACTTAAGACAAAACTGGCCAAAAGTTGAGAATTTTAAAACGGTGATCGATAAGATGGCACGTCAAAAACGCAAATCCAAACTCTCAGATTGTTAGAATGGTGAGCGATTTATTAAGTGTCATTGAAATTGTGAATCCACTCTTTCTGATCAGGAATCTCACTTTCCTTTCGAACTCAGTGGGCCAAACTGAGAGGCGTAAACAGAAACCATTGAACAGGCTAGTAAATTACTAATCAGAACTGTCGCTGATTTGACAGGACCCCGGAATATGGTTCAAATTGTACTCCATAAGCACGAAGTTCACCAAAACTTCACGCTTAATCATGTATTCTAAAAATTTGAATTCATCCACAAAAGTAATTATCTTCAAACCATGGCTCATGTTTGAAGCTTTCAATGAACAATTTTGTAAATTTTATTACGTTAACGAGTGCTTATTCAGTTGGTTTTAAAGTCACCAAATTAAATTTGGAACATTGATATTTCGGAATGCTGACACGAAACAGAACTATCGGATGACTGAAACATACGTAGCGAAATCCAAGCAACCTAAATTTATGGTCAGTCGGAGGCCTCAAATTCGATGGAATACAGAATGTGGAATCTATTTTGACGGATTGCGCGTAATTCGAACAGAACATTTCACCGTAACCTTCCAAACATCTATAGAAAATACTGAATACCGCAAAGCAGGTGTCAATTCAGGCTGACTTAATGTAGAATACGATATCAAAAACACCGAAGATCACTGGAACCGTGAATTTATCAAACATATAAGGTATGAAAACCTCAAAAGACACTGGTCCCGAATGGATCGTCATTAGTCATCACCACGTCACCCTGGTAGGCATCAGCTAAATGCTCAACATGATGTCTAAAACGAATCAGAGGGATAAATGACAAATGTATTGCGAAAAACTGTTTCCAATTTGCCAAGGATTCCGGGACGGTAACGCTATACCAACAAACACCTTTCACTGTGCACATGAAGTTCTTCGAGATTTTTGTCCCGTTTCATTAAAGTTCTGCGAATTTCCTTCAAATCTTCAAGGAAAAGAAAAACAAGCGGCTTATTCCTCGTCAGCAAGCCCTCCCCCCGACTTCTAGTAACAGGTGGCACGAGCATACCGTTTTCATTCATCACTGAACAATTTTCACCAGTATTTGATGCATTCGTGAGAAAATCACCAGGACCAATTCGGATCTTTTACTTGGTCAGTCATTTGGAACATAAATCTTGATCTCTACTACCCCTATTACTATGGTCACTTACGAACTGCACCAACTCAGTAAACAGAAAATTCATTCATCCCTTGTTGAAACATCCAAGCAAACATCCAACCGACTCGTCTTGGACTGACAAATCATTATGTAACCCTCTAGAGTATTACCTCAGTGGACAAAAGGACGGATCAAGTAGGAAACAAACATGGTGTGGGGTTTTGCGGTCTGGAAAAGTTCCGTGCATAAGAAGTATAGGGTTGGCTTTATTCAAAACATATCTCATTTGAAAAGTGTTATACAAAAAAATACATCCAAAATAATCCATTGGCAAGCAGTACGAGGAAGTTTTCTATCCCAAATTCACAAACGGCATAGAAACCGAGAGTTTTCCGGTTGATATTGTCAGTAAAATGGTCAGGTGAGGAAGGAATTCAGTCATCAGCCCTGATGGAAATAATTATCGTATGAAACGATCGATTAAGTTTCCCCAATTGATCTCGCAGTGTGTGGGACTGAAGTAAACACATAGAACACTTGTTATATAGGTGGCGTGAAATGCTATTCCAATCTACCCACAGCTGAGGTCAGATGTCACTCCGGTCTGTTTGTTGAACAAATTCTCGGAAACACTAACGACAAAAATTTAGGGCAATGCCTAAAACGTATCTTTGACCGAAACATCGCACGCGCCAGTCTTCGTGTTAATGTGAGTGAAATAGACACTAATTTCGTTGCTACAGTAGCACCTTCTTTTCTCTCCTATTCATATGTGTCCTCGAGCCTATTTTACTGAAACTGTTCAATAACAAAAACGAAGACATTTGAAGGGCACCGAACAATCTTCTGCAAGTGTCCTGGGTGCAGTTACGGGCTCAATGAAATACTGAGCCTGGTCCTTCGTTCAAATCCATGGCCCGAGTTTTGAATCTACTTCTGAAATACTGTGTCATCTCCGGCGTTTGGGGGCCTTTCACCACTGCTCCCACTCGAAAAGTGAACAGGTCAACGGGTTACACAAAGCATTTCTTCCCAGCTGCCTTTACGCCTGCTGCACGGAAAATGACTGAGGAGGTGGTGATTACATATCCGGTCCGCATGCCTAATTCCAATTTATTCACAAGCTCAAAGGTTTCATTTCAGACGCACAGAAGGTTTTAAAGTGACGGGGAAAAATAATTAAAATGTGTCAGCCAGACCTACATTTTTCCTTTGGAAACGGTTTCCAGATCTTAGCTCTTACACCAATTAGAACCATGTAGACACTCAGCAGCAGTTGTTTTTATGGCTATATCATTAGTTCGTCCACAGACTACAATGCAACTTAATGGTCAAGGTTTCCAGTCTCAATGAACCTCTCCGGAGTAATCCAAGAGTCTTTATTTTTCCATAATTATTTTTACCTATTTTTAGGGATCTCACTGGAATCTGATTGGAGCCGATCTTTAAGTATGCAGACGATGTTGCTTTGTGCACATCCTTCTGTGATTATTCCGGTTCAAACAAATTCATCGAAAAGATTTCAGGCATAGGATATTTTAAACTAGCAAAGTGTTTTATTTGCCTAGTCCAGGCCCTCAGAGAGCATCTCCGTCCGTTCTGGATCTGTTCTTTCCATGTACAACTTAAACGTTCAAATCACCTACCTCTCTAGAGCTAATCCTATCGGTCATCTATTAATTGTTGTAGCCAGCAATTTCTGTTAGTCTTTACTTATTTGGCTGTCTGGTGGAAACCATGTTGGTTGTCTTTACACCACGATAATATGAGACGTTTCATAACCCACAAACTTACATCTTCAAGTCCATACCAAGGGGTCTACCAAATCATCCTTTGCTAACATCCCGTGATTACTTTTTGCCTTCCAAGTAACCTGTGTTTAATTCTAAAGACTTTCCCTACATACTACCCGAAGAGCGTTCGCTATTCCGATCGTGTTCGCACTGTTGTACCTCTATTCTCAGACATTTCCTACTAACTCGCTGTATTTCGACATATGGAAGGCAGTGATAAGTCTGCGTTCTGCTTTTTAACAATCTAGATGCTTCTTCTTCTAGAAGGTCCATTTCTGAAATTCGGCAACATTCTTCCCTCTAGAATCTACCGGTTATCCATCAACCGAAAGTAAACAGGATAACGCGTCGTGAACTGAATGTGAGCGATTAAATCTGCGAGCTGCATGACTTTCCACAACATGCATTTTCGCGGTAGGTGTCGAATGTTCGAAAATGTAACAAGGTTGATCCGCCCAAGTGAGTGATACTGTGAACAGTTGGACCAAATCGTAAGGCAATTGATTTCACCAAAGAATACTGACAAGAACTACTGGAAGGAAGTAATCCGATAGGAGGGCTTATTTTGGCTCTGATTACTCATAGACAAAATCCATCCACTGCATTCTGGCATGTTCCCCGTGTCATTGTCACCCAAAACCTGGTTCCATTTTGAGTTCATCTCTTCATATCGTAATATTTATGAAATATCGAGGACTTACCTCGAAGGACAAAGCGCCGAACGAAGTCCATCCTAATCCTTGTGCTTGGTGATTCTTCCTTTAGTATCTTTCATCTCTGACTTACGTTTTTACTTGTTGGTGTTTCGATCTATTTTAATGCCTCCAGTGTTGTTGGGTGAAAATAATCAGCCAAAATGCCTACCGAAACCGGGCAAATGTACACAAAATTTCTGCTCATTGTTTCCACCAACACAATCAACGAAAATTCCACTGTCCCTTGCCACGAAATCCAATCGTGTTTGGCAGTTGACCATTAGATATCTAGTCGTCTACGTAAGCAGATCGAAGAGACAGCTACAGTACCGATTTGCCTAACATTTTGGTGTGGCTTCAAGAATACCTAGCCTAACAAAGTAATACCAATTATTTGCTCATTGTAACAAGATTGTCAGTTGCACATTGTCTACATTAGATTTAACCATGTCGTGCGTTCCATGGAAGTGTAATCAAAACAACTGTCCCAAAGACTAAAGCCAGTTTGTCTAAAGTAGTAACGTAGTACTGGATGTTCACGTGCACAAGTGAGGCGCGTTATTTGTGACTGAAAAGCTTAATGGTTAGAAGGTGAGTTCTGTTTGTGGGAATTTGGAAGATTGATTCCGAAGCGGGACTTTCGGCTTTTGGGCGCGAAACACGAGAACGGACAAGTGGAAAGCTTGATGCATTCAAAAGGTTTCCTCCGAGAGTGAAAGCAACAACGGGATCAGATGATTTTAAAAGTTGAACAGCTTTTAGCGGAAAAATATTATCAATTATCTTGGACAAACAATTTCTAGTTTCTGTGACAGTGATTTGGTCACATTTAAGCAGTTTAATCCGTTCAAAGCGCTGTTTCGAACATCTAGCGATTGTTCCTCCTTGTCACGATTTAGCAACTTTGACATTTGAAAGCAATTCACCCTCATTTGTAGTACGTTCGAAGGTCGGCTGTTTGTCAATCGCAAGCTCACGTGAGGTTTTCCGAACTCATATGATTAGGCCTTAGGATAGCTGCAGTCCGCGTTGAAAAGAGCAGTAAAAATTCATGGATCGATGAACTCTGTAGCAACAAATTGATTACTCAACGACAAAATGAATATATCTTTCTTGATTTCCATTATGCTTAGGCCTCTTGAAATGAAATTTGTCTAGTCAACTCATATGGCATCACATAGGTGAGACAGATACCCAGATCCCATAGCTGATGCCCTTGGATTGTGTTTAATAAAGCGAACAATGCAAGTTGAAGCCAGTGTCACGGTGCTT
>LUCM01001571.1:24128-51256 GCA_008360955.1 Fasciolopsis buskii
CTAGCCAATCCTCAGTTCTGCCACCGTGCTGACCATATGTGAACAAGATCGTTCTTGCTCAATGAATCAATCTAATTGCGAGTCAGGGGCTTGCTTTGGAGGCAATCATATTCTTCCCAGAAAGCATTTCATGTAGAAAATATTTTCGATCCCGCGCACCTTTTAAGTTCAGGGACAGAAGTTAAGGACCGATTTTAGCCAGGCCACATCGATTTAGTTAGTTCAATGCCCTGTTCCGATCCAATGCGGAAATATTATGTATCGGGTCACTTCATGACCTGCATGCCTATCAACCACTTCCACACTAGCAGATTTCATATCGTTAGGAATCGTTTGAATTCGACACCATCTCCAACCAGAATGCTGAAATAGTGCGAACTGACGTATGCGCGCATGTGTGTTCTATCCCAGCCACCGCAAATCCTCCAGCAATGGGACCACAGAGACACACAGACATCATATTTAGGTCACTAAAAATTTGCAATTGAATTCATGCATTATTCATTTCTATCTGAACCTTTAGATTTATTAAAGTCCAAACCAGGCAGACGACACCTCCCAGAAATCTTTGATTAGCCTTGGATAGATAAATTCAGACACTTTATATTTGGCCATTCAATTCCCATATCAGAAGTAATGATGGTAAAGAGCGCATTAAGATCATGTTACAAATGCTATATTTATCTCTCTTTTAGATGTGTATAAGAGACAGTACTATACCCGTGGGTTGCATGTCCATTAAAGATTAAATAAATGTTGCTGAAATATAGAAATGCCGAATACAACGACCAAGAGTGCTTTCCCAAAAACATCAAACATTTGAAACTTTCTCTGTGTTCAATCTCAGGTCGTTTACCTACTGGACGCGAGCTCTGAAACGGTACATTGGAAGGTTGGCGACATCACTGCTAAAATACAACCGGCATAATCTATAGTCAGTAATTTAGGGAGCATGTTTGATCGAAATTAATGCGAACCATTTTTATAATGAGGTCTGCGACGTTCGAGTTTGACAGGTGAAGCGGACTGAAGATTTACCTCGTTGAAGTGTTTGTTTTAGGCTTTAGCATTTCCCCTTCGTTTCAAAACAAGTTACAAATCTGTTTGTACTTGCGTAAAAAACCACAGAGTGTGCCTCCTACTTCCGATGACGAAATTACAGAACTTAGTTACTTACTCCAAGACGTGATCTACAAAGGCCGGCTTTTACATGGAGAAATTTGTGTAGCCAATCCTCGTTCTGCACCGTGCTGACCATATGTGACAAGATCGTTTTGCTCATGAATCATCTAATGCGATCAGGGATTGCTTGGAGGCAATCAGTCATCCAGAAGCATTTCATGTAGAAAATATTGTTCGATCCGCGCACCTTTAGTTCAGGACAGAAGTTAAGGACCGATTTTAGCCAGGCATCGATTTAGTTAGTTAATGCCTGTTCCATCAATGCGGAAATATTATGTAGGTGTCACTTATGACTGCATGCTTATCAACATTCACTAGGATTCATATCTAGGAATCGTTGAAGTCGACGCCATCTAACCGAGTCTGAAATAGTGCAAACTGGACGTATGCGGATGTGTGTTATCCAGCCACCCAAATCTCCAGCATAGGGACCACAGAGAAACAGACATTATAGCACTAAAAATTCGCAATTGATTAAGCATATTATTTCTATCTGAATTTTGATTTATAAGTCCAACCAGGAGACGATATCTCCCAGAAATCTTTGATTAGCCTTGAATAGATAAATTCAGACACTTTATATTTGGCCATTCAATTCCCTATTCAGAATTAAGAGGTAAAGAGCGCATTAGATCATGTTTACAAATGTATTTATTTATTCGGCACTGATGCTCAAATTAATTTTGGAAACCGCCACAGTTTTAAGATGCACCTTTTCATGTAAGCAGTCATCAGAACTGTGCATTTACCATGCCTCATGTGGAATTCAACTCAAGGACGAATACCGTCTGCTGACGTAGATTACCGAAGCATAGCAAGATCTGATACATATCCTTACCTCTAATGGATGTCTTGGCCATTCACTAATTTATGCCAATGGTGTAGTCGACTGCCACAAAGGATAGCAACCTCATAAGAAGGAAGTCGTAATAAACCAAGATAAAACTACCAATCGCCGACACTTAGCTATTTTCATGAAATAATTCACCATGTGATATCATCGCTCAACTGACCATAAATAAACCATGGAAGCACTGTACAGCTGTTTCATCCTTGTTAGGAATCATCAGCGGTGCATATCCACTGCGCCCAAACTGGGACGTGAACCCGGGATGAACGATTCTGAGTCGAACGCCTTAGCCATTGCGCTACCGGGCAGGCTCTGAAGGGTTTGTTGAACTTCACCACGTGATGTTGCATATATCCGTCACTAATTTGCACGGTTACTGTCCGTTAGCGATCGACCCCTACTGATGGATGACTTCTCTGCAGGTAGCTTTAAATATAACCTGCGGAGCTTGACTACTTTGCACATGTCAGTAGTAGGAGATTGAATGTTTTCATGAAATAATTCACCTAACAAGGATGAGACACCTGTACAGTACTTCCATGGTTTCTTACTGGTCAGCTGAGCGATGATATCACATGGTGAATTATTTCACTAAAACATTCAATCTCCTACGACTAACATGTACTTAGCTATTTATTTAGCGCAGGAAAAGAAGAATTGCATTCTTTTGAACAATGAACCATTCATTATTCGGCATCATTTATTTGGCAATACTTTTTTCAATTCCAATTTGTACAAAATGAGGTCAACGTTGTTTGGGCTAAAAACTGCAAATGGAAGGCAAAGTTACCAAAATCAAGCCAGCGTAAACTCGGAAGATTGGTAAGTCGGAACAAAAGTTTTGCACCGTGAAGGGCTGACGGACTGGCATGATTGGTGGGAGCTCCTCGATTTCAACCGACGGACATGGACAACAAATCTGAGGATTCTGGTACTGGAATCAACCAGCTTCTTAGATAATCAAAGTTGAACCGATTTGACTAAACCGTCGGGTCGTAGGAGTCCAGAGCCAATTCCCTGCATATTTGCAATGGACTTACTATTCACAAGGGGACTGTTTTTGTTCAGAAAACGTACATCAAAGGTTAGATCTACAATGACTACTTAACATTAAGAACGGATAAAAGATGACTGGAGACAAAGAGATCAGAATGTATTTTGCAAGCACATGTTGGGATTAAAATTAGCAATGGTTGAAACGTCTGCACCGCTAAGAATTACATTCTTGCTGAATTTGTTTAACCCACTTGACCAGTGCAGAATGACAAGTTTCTCGTTTTTTGGGTGCTGCTCGCTGGATGACCTGATGGATACAGGTTTTCTGATAATGGTATTTATGTGAAATCGGTCCCCATTGTTTATTGTAACCACACTGGAATATATTCCGTTTTGTGATGACGAAACTGGTTGTCGGTTCTACCCATTTGGGCCTTTGGTCATCCATACTGGATTCGGCAAATGGTAAGATTTGGAGCAAAGAGGAGTAAGCCCTGCTCCATAGCCTAGATATGCGGGTTGTTCTGACAACAGCAATCGGTTTAGTATCACGGCTTATCCAGAATAGTGAGTCCAGGTAAGCCTCTGAATTTTAGCTTGGAGAATTTACAAAACCCACTTTCCGGGCTCTTACCCATAAGATCAGGTCACGTGCCGTGGGGCATGAGTGCTAGCACGATAATGAATATCACAAATTCAAACCTTACAGCTTTTCGCTACTTCTTCGCTTGATAGCAATTTAATTTCTAAACTGTCCTTGCACAGCAATTGCAAGAATTAAAAAGATAGCTTTCGTCATTCGTTATCGTAATTTTCGGTTTCATTAAATCACGTGACATGTGCATTGACTTACAATCATTTCTGTGTAGCTACACTTCTGTGGACTAGGGAACCGGGCGTGACAAATTACACTCGTGAAAGGCTCGATGAGCCAACAGTTGCTGTACTGGCATGAACATTTGTTCTAACAAGAATTCCAACCTAGCTCCTTGAGTCTTGGAATCTAACGAGTTCGATATATTCCATTATTTCTCCATACATGTCAGAACAATACGAACTATGATCATCCGGAGATCATGCGCTTCCGGATGTGACGAACTTATTTACTAGAAAGCGGAATTTAGCGTTAAGATCTGTGCGCTACTGAAATGATATTTTCAGGTTGTCGTTTTTATAAACACTTTCGATGCCTAATGCTCCGAAATGGACTAACTGAATTGGGACACAGATAATCGGGAAAGTTACATTAGTCTTGATCGGATTAAATTGTCCTCGGGAGTGGCGATGAGATGGCCTCGATGACTGATTTCTGTTTGTGACAGGTTGACCGCGCGACCTCATGGCAATATTAATGTGATCTTATCAGTCCGGTCAACCGAGGAGGGTACCACTTTTGCGAGGGTGATCTGTTCTCTTCTCCCTTCGAACTCCGGCAATTCACAAGTGCCCACTGATGACAAATGACCAACTGACAAAAGATACCTGGAAACGGTGTGATAGAGGACAACGGTGATTGCCTGGTCCACTGGCTGCACACACACAAGCGTGGATGTAGTTGAGGTCATGCCGAGTCGATCGGAAAGCATGATTAGAAGACATAAAATAATAGTGATAGATTACACAATTTGTGGTCTTAGCGCATTGGGTAATGCTAATTACTCTCCAGAATGCAAGACGAATTGAACAGAACAGAACTGACTTATTCTTATGCAAGTACAACCAGCCAGGCTTGATTATGAACAACAAGCGGATTAAATAGTTACTTCTCAAGTGTTAACAACGAATCTGGTTCTAGGATACCGAATACTTTCTTATTGAACGAGATTTGTGAAATAGGTTCGAGCAAAGGGAATAAAATTGATTTCAAGATCTTTGCTAACTGGGGATTTTTCCAACTGACACCAGGATACAAGCTCGTGGTTTCGATTTTCACGAGATACTGGTGTTATGTTCGCGAATCTTTTTTTTTGAATTCAGCCTAATTTCAACAATTTGCTAGATACTGAATGTGATTCTTTAGTGTCTAAGAAACTGGGATTGTTAGATGAGAAACGGTCGTAAGGGTTAACTATAACTGCCTCACCCAAATAAAATATAGGGCGAAAATTTCGTCGTCCTACTTTTTGCCTGAAACTTTCTTCCTTTGTCATTCGACTACCGTACAATGAGACTGTGTGCCGACGAAATGAATGGAAATCATTTCCCGTCAGGCCATATCGATTTTATTGCTAATCATCGAGGATATGTTCTAGGTCACTGTTAATCCACTAGTGATCATGAACTGCCGACAACTCCCGGATAAAGGTGCGGTTGTACGGGAATTGTCAGTAAGGAGATTTATGGCAAGTCCGTGGGGAATTTGGAACCGTGATTTGCTCTTATATACGTATATATACATACACATGTACATGTGTTGTGTTTGCATATGCTTGGAGTAACTGTGCGCGATGTGTGGAAATTTTCCAATGCATACTTTTGGTCGAATTTGATTAAATTCTCGATCAACAAGTAACTTAGATATAGGCAAACAGCCGCAATCAAAACGGGGCAAAGTTGTTTTACTACTTTTCATTATGTTGCTCCGCGTCTCATTTCAAAGTGAAATTGGCAAGTTATACGTGCCCAACTGAGAGGAGATTAAAAGAAATGCTTGCATCTCGCAATCTGTGCCCACTATCCATCCTATTCGAATTGATCCCGAAGACTAAGTGATTCAAATTGCTAGTTTTTGACGATTCCACCAAAGAATATCAATTGGAAAGGCATATTTTCCATACAATCCGTAATGCATGGATTTCAGACAAAGAAAACCAAATATCTTTAGCGAACTTTAAGGCAAGTTTTGAGTTTGACTAGAAGAAAAAGCGCTTGATGCTTGTACCATCTGTTATGCGTTAACCATCTTTCGTCGATCCCACGACCGGAGAAATTGGGCAAAATGATCAGATTTCCTATTCGGGGAATCCTATATTCCTCGATCTGTTCGAACTTGTTATCGAAAATGTCACAGTCTCATTTTCGAGGACATGTTGTAAATGTTGTAAACTAGTCTGGGAAATTGGATATGATCGGACGCGTTCTTCCAGTTGGACGTCCGAGTGAATCCTTTCGATTTGTCCAATCAGTTGGGGCAATGCGACTTTGTCGTTTTGTGTAAACTTTCTGGCTAATGTCACTAGTTGTGAAGGTGATTGATGAGACGAATTCCGACAGGTTAGCTGCTTCGGAAATTTCCGTCTTTCGCAACTAATTAAAACCACGTTCTGGTTAATTTGACTTGGTTGATCCGTTGTTCCTTGTTTTCGTTTACTGCCAATCGAAATGCCACAGGTTCAGAAACACTGGAATTGACAATGGATATATCTAATAACAGTTATCGCAAATGTAAAATTCACTATTTACTGGGTAGGTTTTAGGCGTTTTGACTTGGCTCAAGTCTGTTCACAAAGAGTTTTGTCATTGGGGTATTTTTTCTACTTTGGCCGTTTCTAAATCCCGATAAACAAGACCGATTTGGAATGTGATAGTTTAAGATCCTGTCTTCAAATTTGTGCCAAACTCTGTGATCTGAAATAAGTTCGAAAAGACCAGCAAGGTACCACGGGCAGTTAATAACGATCACGTGATTCGGTGCACAAACAATGAATTTGGGAAAATTGGAAAACGACATCTTTCTCACACATGACGGTTGTTCACCTTGGTGACAATATAAAGATTTCGCTCGACAAGATCAATCGAGAGACCAACACTCCATGGGAGTGGGAAAAGTTCTTCTGTACCAGAAATTGGGAATACTCGCGAAACCTTAGCCAATCGACCAAACGTAGAACAATAAATACCAAATTTTAAAATTCACTGGTGCAAAACCACGAATTTCAGTTGAGGGAATCGAAGAAGCGAAATAGTCGATGTTCGTCCAAGCATGCTAGCTGCAAGACTTTTAGGTAGATAAGAAATGCCGGTTACGTATTCATGTAAACGATTTCATTACAAAGTCTCTAATTGCATGAAGGAAATAGTCACCTAACTGACTGAAGTGATGTCAGCTCAGCTGCTCAGAAGTGATGCATACAAAGTCAACGAATCGCTAAGGAAACCGTTTTCCACAAAATTAAGCATCGTGGTCTATCAACCACCAACTAGTCACTGGGAATCTGTGAAAGCCGCGTACAACTGTGCTGCTTGCCATGATTTACTCTTTACCAAATAATCTTGTACTATTAGCATTACGCAAGTGGTTGAACTCTTCAGATCCTGTCTAAAGAATTCGTCGCACAGAATTTTTTTCGATTAGGGTTTGATTACAATGCGCCGGTAGATTGTGGTTGGATAAACCAGTAAAAATTTTTTGACGTATTGCGTATTTAGGTTCGGTAAACCTTTGAGTAGCTCACCGGCTAGTGTAACGATTTCGGTGATTCACAATCGTTAGTCCCGGTTTAACATATCATTTCCAGCCAAGTGCTTCTTAACGGAGTCCGCAACAAACCTACTCTGGCATGCTTCTTGAGTAGAGGATATTTTCCAAACTGTGGTCTACCCACTACTCTTTGTCTTCTGGGAACAACAGTTCTCTTTCTTCGTTTGATTCTTTGAACATCTGCGATTATCCTTCTGTTCAGTAAGTGAATGGATAAAAATGAAAAAAGACTTTGTCTCCTTTGGGATCCAAATTAATGCATGGATTGCCATACAGCCTTAGTACTACATGGACCAGACAGGCAGTTCGGTAAAATTCGTGGATATATCAGAACAATATTTCGCGTTAAGAGTTACTCAATTGTGATAGGATCTACAATCCAATTTAGGGCCCACAGTGGGCTGTGACTGGTTAAGTCTGTCAAAGTTCCACGGCGCACTGCATTGTTTGATTTGATGAACTGACGTGATTCATTCAAATGCAAAAGAAATCACGTTCTAGGAATCGTAACAATTGCTTTCTTGACCGTGCTGACTTACGGCTACTTCACAAACTTGGTTATCGTACACGTCATGACACGTTGTATTAAAACGGCTGAAATCACTGGCCAAAGCAATTTCAACAACGTTACCGATCAAAAGTCCAAGGTGACATTTCGCAAGCAAACCACCGATTATGCAGACACGTTCAGCCTCTGATTGAGAGTTGTTTCCTTGAGAATGGCTCCTTGTGAGCAATGGATCGTATAAATTCGCAAACTGAAGCAAAAGGGACGTTCCGCTTCCTGCTGACTTGCTTCGTTTGCATACCTAACCAATAGTGAAACGACGATTTTGTATAGACATCCGTTTCGTTTTCGCATCCGAACATTCTTTCAATCCGAGTTAAGAGACCAAAATTTGTGAATTCGCTTAGTGCACAACAACCATAGTATAATCCGAAGGTGGCTATTGTATGCCAACAAGAAATAGAGAGGAAATGCAGATGTGAAGCACTGCTGCTTGTTTCTTAACTTTACGTAGCATTTAAACTTAAAATCGGTATACGGAACTCGGTCAGTTGCAGTAAAAAATGGATGCGAATTACTACTAGGCACTGAACTGGCTCCGACCAAAGCTATGCAAACGGAGACCGGAAGATGAACACAGATTGGACACATTCGAATTTTATTTACAGCTTATGCGTATATATAAAACAATGAAGCTACCGCGATTGCTGTAATGCATTCAATCCAGAGACCTTCGAGACATGTTTGGATTCCATGACCATCTACCGACACTGTTCTCATTGGTCAGTTTTCTAGGCAGGCCAGCAAGAAGCTATCACGTGACTTGCAAGTAGACTCGTCAAAATTTTATCATCACCTTTCAGCCATAAACATGATTCTGCTTAAGGGCTAACTGAAAGCTCTAACATGTAAACGGCCGATTTAAAAGTTCGGTAGATTTTCTGCCAGACATGCCGCTTTTTTACAATGAGGCCATTTTGAACAGTTAAAAATCTACAGAGAATAATTCAAGGCAAGCTAACTTCTGTGCTTGGGTAGCTCTTATTTGGACTTCAACTTTCAAGCAAAAACTTAGGTCATCCAACCAAACTTTTATTCGGACAAACCAGACTGTACTTTCGCTCTCATGAGAGCCCAAGACTGGTGTATATTATGCTTCTTACCTAGTGTCTTAACGTGGGCTTTTCAATTGAGGACATTGACCAACGGCTGCAAAGGACCAGAAGGTATATGCCTGGTTCGTTTCGGTCGAATGCTTCTCGATGACACAGGTCCTCACACGGTGTACTTATCCCACTAGGCTGCGTCCTATCAGTTTATCAAATAAAAGTCCTAAACACACTCGACTTCACAATTCGAATTTATGTTGATGGAAACTAGTGGTTCAAAGAAAACACACGCCCTCCATCTGGAAAGACTTGGGTTCAAGTCGCAGGTGCGATGATATGTACTACTGATGAGCTCTAAAATGAGCGAAACCCGAGTCTAGTGACTTTTGCGTGTCAAACTGACTGGAATATCTGTGGCTTACGATCGAAGAGTTAAGTCCAAAGTATCAGACCTACAGAATACTAGCAAGTGACCAAATTAGTGTCCAACCGTCAATCTAACATATCCGTATCTAGGTCCATCTTACTCAGTGCTTGCTTTTTTCGATCTTCCGTGAACTAACTTCCTACCGGTGGCGTAGATCTAGAACACAATATTAATTTTAAATCTCGGATTAGGATGAGAGAGATTCGAGCGAAATTTTCCGAATTCAGTCAGAATGGAATAGGTAGCATAGCGGAAGCATGCGCCTGAGCTAGGAGTACATTTGATTAATGACCGACAGCGTTTGGAAGACCGGTCAAAATCAAGCTGTCCTTTGTCATGAAAGAAAGAGTACGTTATAAGCCGTTATGTTCCTTTTTAAACCTGAAATGGGATCATTTTCCTATACTTTCAGCTCTGAGCATTCTTAGTTTCGACCTAATTTCAAGTGTTTATCTTTAATGGGCTTCACAGAAGCGAATATGCTCACTCAATTATCGATGAACCGAGCCGGTATCCATTAGATTGACGTCACCGCAGAAACCCACTTGTGGCCAAATCATGGAGCACCTATGAGTACTCAGTTGTATATGAGCACCCGACTGGTTCAGATTTGGCATGCTATAATCCTGGTACAGTCACAGTAGCCGTACTTCAATCTAGTTAGGTACCTGGAGCTATACACGGCGGAAATCCAGTATGTATCAGGAGTTTTTCAAGCCTTGAATAAATCGATCAAGCTACACTGAGCGGGATAGAGAGCATGCCACAATACTGCTGTCTTCTGCAGCCTTTTTCACATGTCAGCCGACTGAACTACGAGGTCAGGGATCATCATCAATTGACGTTGGAATTTACTGTCGACTAGATTACGAAAAAATGTTCTCAGAATGTCCCGATTTAAAAGGAAAATTATTTGAAAAGATGAATGCTAACGGGAACTAGGCACAGCTTCACTAGACGTCGAAGATTTGTTTGCCATTTTCGCATTGTGAATTCGTCTTTCAATTTTCTGTGCTAGAACTAAAGAAATTCAACTGCTGAACTCTATCCGTGCCGAATCTTGACTGAATATTAGTGCCATATGACAGAAGTAAAGTCCATTCATTTTCAGTGTCGGTGTGTGAAAAAAAAATGAATACCGAAGCAACAGGAGACGGTTAGATGTCGGTTGGACTGATCCATTCACGCGGACATTAGAGGACAAATGAGAAGAGGTTGAACCTTAACTAACCGATGCTGACTGCATTCCAGTCAAAGCTGAAGAAATAACAGCCAGCCATAGTCATCTTAGGTTTTATTGACCTATATCGATAGGTCTATCATAATTGTTTGGATCCTCCCATGAATTTGGCAGACGAGTTGATCACCTAGATCCCGGCTGATTGGGAACGCAAAAATACAACGTCATGCGATCCATTTGCCGAGTCATTCCAATCGTGCAACAGCACATTACAACTTGGAGGTGCAAAACGTGCATACACTATCGTTCAGACGAAAGAGAAAAGCCGACAGATTGCTGGAATCTTCACTTAGAACCACAACGTCGTCCGCATACTCAAAGTCAGACCGGCTTCTGTTTAAACAAATGTAAACTCTACTCTTCACCCACAAGGGAAAGGTCGGTTTCCTAATTATCTCATCTACAAAATTGAAAGAAAAGAAGAATGTTGCTATCTGCGATGAAGTCGGGGGAAAGATAGCCGCAGACAGGCATTATCTGGTACACCGGTTAATATCGCTGCTTTCAAATAAAAGAGATTGCAGGGCTAAACAATATATGCCTACGTTCTAAGGTTTGTCGCAGAGTGAAAATTCGGTGGATACAACCCAGACCGGAACGGAAACCGGATTGACTCTCATGCATAAATCTTTCGCGAGTACTAGGTAATGGGTAGGGGCGAAACCCCTGCCAATGGTTTGGATGGGATGGTTATTAAATTAATCCATTTGTGATTTTCACATGAGAATCTTTCACCTATCGGCACGGTCACCGATCAACAACAGTCCTTTGGAACCACTTCTCTTTCTTTGATTTTAACACTTCGCCACTATCTTGGACGTAGAATGGCGACAGTCTGTCTAGACTAGATGCCTAGTACCTTTCTTCGTGATCACCTGCATTTCGGACAGAGGGGTGATATTCACCTGTATTGGTTCACATGTTAGCATAATTGAAATGCTCACTGTGGCTGTGAGCCAGCTAAACTTTCCCCCAAAGTGTTCTGCCCAACGTTCCAGCCAAAGCTTCTGAAAGTGAATATGTATCCCTTCGGATTCCTTAGTCGCTTCACTTAACCTCCCTGATGAATCGATGGAGGTTGTTAATATTTCTTCACACTTTTCTAGTCACCACAGCTCCTGGTCACTTCTTAAAATTTGGGTCAAATGACATCTAACAGATCTCATTTTACGTTACACCCCGGAGTACGGATCTGCGAGCATCTGACAGCGCAACTGCTGGGGTTTAGGTGACAGGGTATCCTGCTTTGCAGTTGCCGTTGAGTGTGGCACTTCCTCGATATGCTCCCAGTGTTAGCTTAGACCGTGAGCATTTTGTCGAGAAGACAATCGCATTACGAGTTCCGACTGTAACTATGATCGGCGATTGCCGTCTAGAATCAGTAATGCTAGACAAGTGGCGTTTGGTTTGATGTGACCACAGCCTAGAAGCAAAAAACGAACATGCACCAAAGCATGGGCTGAGTCCACCGGTGTAGGCCAGAATGGTCGAAAATCCTCGACTGCCCAACTCAACCGTTTGCAATGTAATCGGTCTGAGTCCAAAGCTATGAAGGCCAAGGGGAGTGGCTGAGGTGCTGATATCGCCTTTTTCTTCAAAAACTGGTGATTCTCAGAAGCAGCTTGTGGCCAGAACAAGCTTAGGTGGACCGACTCCTGCTGTCAGTCTGATCGGCTGGGACAGAGATTCTGCCTCCGACCTGTCCTTTTGTCTCCGTTAAGTAATCAAATGAAGGGTAAATCACAAGCAACCACCACAGTGACCACTGAACGCTAAATTCGAAGCAATCGAGATAACCTCCGTTGAACTCAAGATTAGCCCCAGAGGAGCTGCAATCATTGGATGCATACGCAGATACAACGAACAAATAATGACGCTTCAGTCGACTGTCATTGACACCTACAGAACAGTCCAACCAAGTTGTACACAAGCGGCTGTTGACTGAGATCCAGTCTAACAGTGCATACTGTGTCCGCATGCTCAGAGCCATCCGAAAACCAGCCTGACCACGAGCACTCGAAGCAGGAGCACGCGACGCGCGAAGAGTGAAGCGAAAGTTTGAAGTTTTATCTGAGCTACGAATAGTGATCGCGGAAGTGAGATCTTGTGTTTGTGTCTCGAGGACACAGGATACATCTTCTTCGAAAGTTTCAATAGCTCTAAATGGGTGTATCTTTTTGTACTGTCTGAGTGTATGTGCGGACACCGAAGGAACCCAAGTAAAGTGAACTTTTACGTTTAGGTAATGCATGCAAACCATTTGACCTCCTTGCTTTAATGCTGTCAGCGGATAAATCGGTCGAGTTGCACGTGTTCGTGACAGCTTGCATGATCCCCACATCGGAAGTACGAAAATTAGAAGGATTCGATGCAAAACGATGCTGCAGGTATTCGGGCTATCGCTACTTTGAGGCTATAGAAATGCAAAAGAGTTTTGCTTTGGCAACCCTGAGCCGACCCCTTGACTGAAAGATCTTAATCACACGACAGTGGGGCGTTAGCCCAACATGGGAACCAAAATCAGACGTGGGCCTAACACTATCCACCTTGTTCAAAACAATGAATAGCGAGGTTCATTGAACAGAAATAATAGTAAGCCACATTTTAAAACAATGACAAAGTCGTTTTATTGCCTGTTCTGAATTGACGAAAACGTAAAATACTGAACTTTTGATGTCAATTCAGTTATTAATGAATTCAAACCACGTAGCGAAAGAACATCAGCTCCTTCTGACTAGTTGTCTTAAGTGTATACTATTTTTTCCCCTATCGTGTACTCCTTGGGATTTTAAAGCCTAGTGAAAATCCATCGATTATGATACTGGATCGTAACAAATAACAAACAAAAATCAAAAACTGCTATTCACCATCTCCGTTTGAATAGGCTTCGGCTCTCTCCAATTCAGTCGCGCGATGAAACCAATACTGGCCTAGAAGGTTGCAGTTCAAGATGACAAACTGAACTAAAAGAGCTCTCACAGTGTGAGACACAAATGAGCCGAATGACCAGACCTATGGTCCGTTGTAGCGGAAGCGCTGTAACGTGCACAATGCAGTTTTGATGTGGCTCACGATGCCTAGTGGCTAGTATTTACTTCATTTCCTGGAAAACTTAACAAACCACGGCCAAAGTAGCTGAATCGTTTTCATCATTGCGCCATCATCGTGCAGCAATCAGCGCTTCCTTAACCTGCCCGTTGAAATATTCAAGTGAAAAGCGGACAAACAACGGAAATGAGACAACCCAGGTTGGCGAAATAGCTCCCTTCTCCCTACTCAAGCCGTCACAGTGTAACATAATGATAAGTACTTTAAAGAAAACCACTAGTCAGATAAGAATTATGAATGGGATAGCCATTATTTTGGGCTTCATGTGTAGCTCGAAACTGTTGATCGACTTGTGTCAATCATTGTCTGCTCCAGAGTGAGCATTGGGGTAGAGCGTGGGCTAGAGAAGTTGAAGGACAAGCACCTTACGACGTAATGGCTTGTGTACAAATCACCGAAAACGAGCTTCTTCGGCAGTCTGTGTTTCACACTAGGCGCACAGGGAATTCCCAAACCAAAGGACACAGCTCACCGATCTTTCGCAAAAGCTGAAAAAGTTGAACTAAAAACAAAATTTCGACCAATTCTTTTGTTTCTAAATTGACGGTTGGTCTTCGGGTTTATGGAAATCTCAAGGCTAGTGTTTGTCAGAAGAATCCACTTCCGGTTTTGTGTCACTCCAGCGTAGTGGCGGGTAACCGTATAGCAATGCGAAACCTGATAAGGACAGATTTTATGAGAGCTTGGTAACAATGACAAACGAAATGACAACCAAAACCATGCCTGGTCTCTTGTGAATCAACATTTTTTTCCACTGTTTTCATAATCCAATCAGTTGGAAATGAGCAATAAATTTAATAACAAAAAATAAAACCAAAGTAATACACGGTCCAGTTTAAATCGTATTTCCGGAGTGCCTGGTCTTCTTCTTCTTATCATATTTTAAACCAGTTGCTTTTAGTTGGCTTCTTATGTCCTAACATCGTCTAACATGCACGAATGTGTACGCGTAATCAGTCACTGACTCGATTCACTCCGCCCTACGTGTTTCGCCTAGATGCTAGTTCTTGCTGGTTTGTATTTCTCGTCGCATACGTGACTATGAAGAGTAAAAAGTCATGTGGCACCCAGTGTCTAACGAGCCCTGATGTTACAGAATCAACTGGTGAATTCATTCTTTCAATTTTGCAAACATGGAATTTAACAAAGCTATCTTAATTCTTCCATTTCTGTGTTCACATTGACCAGCATGTCAGTTTTGTGCCTATTCGAATGCCGCTAGGTCTTCGCTGAATGTCTGGCGTGTCTCCGGGCAGTTAGTTCGGAAATGGTGACGGTGGTCGTGATTAGCCTTGGATCAGATGGGATCGTGATCGCCCAATTAGGCACACCCTGGTTAGACGGCAGCACACTGTCACCCTGCTCGTTATCATACCTGACCTAGCGAGACCATACATGGCTATGGATCACACCGCTTCCACTACGCTAACGAATGCAGAATTTCGAAACAGGACAAAGAAGTGGAAGGTATAGTGCGTTTTTCGTCTGGTGATCGTTTTCTGATACACGCGCTGTTCTGTTGTTATACGGTTATATTTGTAGACAATTGCGATTCTGTAATTACCAATGCGTAAAAGCCGTCTCGCAGGAGGAAAGGTGCCAGTGATGATTATCCTACATTTGTGGTGACAATAATGACAGTCTACCATAAATCCCAATTTACTGTTCGCGAAATTTTGACTCATTTCCCACGTTGTCAGGTGACGTTCGTTTTTGTTCAGCTCCACAGAAGTGGTATTTTTATACCACACAGCTATTCCCGGTAAAAGCCGGTATACATCGGTGGACTGAGCAAGCTGACAAATTTCCCGTATCCCTGTTGACAGTATTTGCAAACAGCTTACTCTCCAGACTTGCAAGACCGGAATCTTGGATGTACCAATTTTGAATGATGTTGGCAAATGTAACTTTCAGGGGCGACAACAATAAGTGTTAAAGACCAGAGACGAAAACAACTGGGCCTCTTAATTCGATCTCGTCCAGGGCAGTGTTCCTTGCCCAGTTATTCCGTAACAGTCTGATAGGGTAAGCATAATTCTTTTCTCAATCAGTGATGTGGAAATTGGGCGTTTGTTTTTTTTTTGTGAAAATGATTCACTACAAAAACAAAAGAAAAGTGGGACCTAGATAAGACCAACCCTGCCTTATGATTTCATGTGGAATGAGTAAACGTTGAACTGTAGATATCTACAAATCAAATAAAAGAATACGGAATACAAAGCTAGTTATCAAAAATTGCGCAAATGACCAGGTATGCTAGAGGTTGATCGATACAGGAATGTTCACCTACATGCCTGAGTGGATTGGCCCGGGACGTTCGGGTTGTCTTTTCCGCATTTCCCACGCGCAAAGTTCTGTCCATCAAGTGGGGAATGACTCAAATCCATTGTTTGAGCTCCGCGTATCTCACCACGCATACGTACTATCTACACACATGCGCAGGCTAATCGCATTTAGTGCTGACTGTCTGATAAATACACGCACACAACCAGAGAAAGGCAAACGAAATAGCTACCGTATTCAGCATCCTCTCACTTGCATGTTCCGACTACAGTGAAGTTTTGACTTTGGATCTGACCCAGTATTCCGGGTAGCGAACAAACGGCATTCGGCACCCATATTCACAACAAAACCTGGCAGGAAAGTGACCGTCGGAGATGACCGTACGAAGACGAGATATTATTCTGAGAGGAACGAAGTTCGGCAAGTTCACTGAGGTTAACAAAATCTGCATTGGACCGGCACATTTTTAATGGTGTGAGGGAGGCGAGAAATTTGATAAACCCTAAAACGGGGATGTCACTGTGATCGTGTTTCCCACATGTAAAACTACTAGACTTCAAGAACGAAGTAATCGGCCCACACAAGAACGGTGATCAAATGTGTCATATACGACGGACAGTCATCTTCCAAATGCAGTACAACTGCATTAGTCTGCAGAAGTGAAGATTGTTGTCTGCCGAACTGACACCATGCAAACCGTAACTCGAAGTCTGCGCCTAGGTCAACAAATGGAACTGTGTGAAAACTCAGTTCACGTGCAAAACTTCCGTAGAGTTCCAAACTCTCATTTGGGTTACACAATGTGCTGAAATAGTACCCAAAATTGGGGTGGAACATAAAGCTATGAAAACCTCGTTAAAAAAAATGATTGCTGATTACACATTGTCGCAGCGAACAAAATAATACCGAGCAAATTGGCAGAAAAAAATAAAACAAATGCCAATTATCTTTCTGATTTCGAAAATGGAAGCCAGCCGGGGATCGGTGACCGGGATCATCAGAGTCGATTGCGAAAGTCAGGAACATTCGAGATTAGGCCAGTGCGAGCATCCTTCCGGTAAGATATTTGAAATTAACTATTAACTACTGTCAGCAATCAGGTGCACTCACTCAGTGGAATTCGTAGTGCCGACTGCTTAATTAAGGGAGAACAATGTGAGAGTGTTCCAGTGGGGATTGTTATTCGTTCATGATACAGTTCTCTAACGGGGTTGTTTGCGCACGAGAAATCCAGTCGCCTGCTCTTCAATGCCATGCAAGTTGCGACTTCGGCACTAATAGTGTTTGATCTTAACGTCAAGCCTGCATATCACAAGTTTGCGCACAGCTAATGACGTTCTTCAATCTGAATCTTGCTTATTCCAAATTGTCTCATTGTCATTTTTGTCCATCTCGGAGCAGGAGACTGTGGTCCAAGGTTGATCAGAATCTGTGGTTGGCCGGGTCTTAAACAACTTCCAACTGACAACCATTTTGCTTCCTGGCACGTAGAAGGAGGTACGAGTTTGCTTTCGGCGTATTGCAGAATGTGTATGAAGAGAACCAAAAAGATCGCTCTTTTTCGGGCCAAAATGAGTTCCACTGTTAAAATAGTCTCTTATCAGTGAGTGATTGGATTAAGACAAGTTTTTGTATCGTAATTTTGATGACACCGGTAAATGCATCGTTGTAATCAAGAAGCACACATGAAAAGGTAAGCCGGTCTTGTTTATCTGGGATAAAATTGGATTTGCTGATTGTATTTTGGCGCATGACATACTGAGCACAAGTTGCGTTGATCAATGTCGTCGCTCGTCTCGATGTATGAATTGTCACGTTTATGAATCATGGATGGGTGCGGTAAATCGCGGCGTTATATTCAGTTTGTAATTCTATGCATTCCACTGATGGGCAAGAGACCTGAATTTCGTGCCCCCCAAAAAACACGTTTGAAGAATTGTATCACGAGCGCTTGGCATATTTCACTGGAATATTCCCTCAGTTTGTGTACATAAAATCGATCGCTACGATGAATGTGGGTTGCGGTCGTGATGTTCAGTCAAAGCTTGGGAAAATATCTGGGCGTAGTCACGTTTTATGTAAATGCATTAGTTCTAGGCTGCAACATTCGATTTGCCAAACGAAATTCACCTGGGTCACGTTTTTCCCAACAACAATCTTACAATATGTTAAAAGCAGTGCTGCTAAAAGCTTTTCGTTCTGACTTGAATGTTCCCGTCTACCTGTCCGCCCGTGATATTTTTCTTCAGGTTCATGTCTGGATCTCATATTCCCATTGCGATCAGGAGGGAGAAATTTGGAAATAATGATGTCCGCTTTGAACAAGAACGTATTCGTGGGTCATATTGTTGCCGACATTTATCTGCACAGTCAAATCGAACCCATCATTCGTGTACGATATTCCCGGGAGTCTTTTGGGCGTTGCCGGTATTCTATTCGTGCTATTCATGATTGCCCGGATCTACGTATTCTTTCCCCAACATGTCTGCCCACGTAGCGCGTCATGTTTGCGAAAATGAGGAAGACATTATTTGGATTAGTTTGGAAATCACCGAGTACATGAATTTAAAAAGCATAAAAGTGAAATTTGAAGGAACTCACACGCTCGTGGACGAGAATTCAGTCTTGATTTTACAAGTTTATGTTTTGTGAGTGTTTCCGCGGAATTGACGAGGCGCTTGTTTGATAACAATCACTTTTGCGATCCCTAACCGTTCTTTCCTTTAAAATTGCATGGTTTCACGGACAAGAATGAGACGAATTTGATAGTCCGGAAGGAAGCACTTTTCTTTCGCATATTAGTCTATTTTATCCTACTGCTTACCATGGCTTCTTCACATTGGACAGCATGAAAATAGAACTGCACAAATTTGGTAGACACAAGTATCGTTAGTGTGAACGAGTATCACTGCGAAATCGTGTGAAACGTCAGACTGTACGACGATACACTGGGTTTGAACATGAGGCTCGTGGTTTGCAGTTCCGATAACAATATGTTTCAGAAATCCTCGGATTTGAGTAATACGGGTCAAAATTTGGGACCAAAAATGCGGAACTCATCCGATCGCCTAAAATGTCGCCAGAAAGGGAAAAATGTCTTTCAGTTTGCGGAATGGTCGCATTCTGAATGCTGTCAGGTCTAAGCAAGATAAAATCCAGCAAGCCAGTGAAAAAATAACCGACTAAGCCCGTTTAGTTGATTGGTCCAGAGAAACGTATATAATGACAGCCTGTAGATGTATGAGAACACCAAGTTTAAGGAATAGACGATTCCTGGTAGTGTGTAAATTTTAGTATATGTCAGGCATTTTGTATAGTTCCGTGAGAAAAATGGATGTCACCATATTTTGTTACCAAAGGAGACAGGTGAACGCAGACGTGTCCTCGGACTTCATTTATTCCACACATTTTGGTCTTTGTTACAGAAGTCAGAAGTGTAAAATTTCATTACAATACCAGTGATAAGGGAAAATTACTGATTTGGGGAAGTGATTAACGTTTGTGAATTTTAGCGCCAACGTCGTGAATTTGCCAAACAAACGGGGACAAGTATAGAAAATTCGGTTACCGCTTGCGCGATATCCTGATAGTAGTGGCTCACGATACCCGTTTTGATTGCCTGGATGAGTAGTCCGGACTTGATGGTTGATTTTCGTTGTCTATGATTCACTCAGGGGAGAAGGTATGATTTAGCGTCCACGGATAATTTAAGGTGACTAAAGTTACAGGTAAAAAATGAATTTGTCTTAACCTTGTTTGGTTTGATAGGATCCTCTGGTTTGATATGAAAGCAAGTTTTGTGAAGGTCAGACAAAAGTCTTTCCCACAAAATTAAAGACCAAAGTTTCCCCTTGTCATTGCGCCTGTGGTCCATGCTTACCTGTCCCAAAAGATACAGATGAATGTGATCTAATCACTGGGAAACATTATGACAGTCTTATCATGCCCAATTAGGAATCAAACTAATCGATCCAACCATGTTTCCAAGCCTTGTCACAGGTGGTATGCAAACCATCCTGCCGACATGGTTTTCGATCATAGAAAATCGATTTTAGGGTTATTTTAAAACGTTTCGCGCAAACATGGTGCACGACGATGGACTACCCCAAGGTGTTTGGGCACACAAAATGTCATTCAGGAGAGAGATAAACAACGAATGGGAAAGTACTCTATAGTATCCACAGCAACAATGCACGCGTAGTCTCATGTCTAGTACAATAACATCAACTGCTGTTGTAAGCACATCATATCCGCCATGCCATAGGTGGGATTCATCAAGATACCTCTTATTCGACACCTCAAGTTTCCACAGACAGAGAATCTTCATTAGAATCACTAGCATATTACTGGCAAAGTGAAATACCCTAAATGATATTAGGACAAAAATCGAACACAAGAGACCTCAGGTTGAAGGTCTTCCCAAGTTTGCTTGAGCTAATCGATTTCCTAGCAATTATTCAACGAATGAATGGAGTGTTTGCGATTCCATTTTACCGGTGGAAGCATCCCTAAATGGGGGAAGCTAGCTCACTTCAGTCCAACGTTTGAATTAGAAGCAGAAAATTTGGCGGTCCTTGTGAAATCCGATTTCGAAACTCCCACTGCTAAGGGCCAATAGTGTCCGACCAGTAGAAAATAAAACTTCACCAAAGGGTATAAAAAAGTCAAACTGACATAGGAAGCCAGAAAACGATGTTTAATGAATGTTTTAAACACTTTTATGTTAGATGAGGTAGTGTGGTCCTTTTTTCTGGCTTTTCGAATCATGCGAGGTGATAGAATAAGAAAAGAAAACAGAAAGAGCTTAGAGTGTGTCGTCTGCCAGGCAACATTGGGTATCTTGTAGACATGCATCGAAGTGTAACGAAAAAATCACAGATTCGTTGCACTTTCCAGTTCTATCCATTTATTCCCAAACATATACCCAACCTTTTAGTTTCTGTTACACACTCTCGTTCCGTCACGTGATTTTACCCACTAGGTGCCAATGATAGCTAAAGATGAAAAATTAAAATAACTAGACTGAATATCAAACTGGACGGCACCCTCGTCAAGATACTTAGCAGTCAGTCCAAAAAACCGGTGCATTTTGCAGAGGATTCCGAAGTCCGCTGGTGCGGATCAAGAGACGTTTCAAGCATATGATGTCCGTAAGACAAGCTCCGTCAAAGAAAAAAGTGATATTCCTTACAATAAAACCCACTGGGTGGGTTTGACAGAATTGCACAGGACAGAAAGTGTAAACATATGGTTCGAATCTTGCGAATGTAGGTGGGACGAAATCTAGGACAGGTTGTGAGGGTACAAGCATTTTCTGCGGAAGTTTGCACCAACGGTTTGGAACAATTCGGCAAGTTCATACATCTCATTTTTCTTTCACCGAAATGAAATTCGAGGCAAACTAGCGCCTACATAATTTGGTTATTAACCAGAATGTAGCTTGGTTTTCCAAAAATTGCATGAAACTAATGCCATTTTCGCGACTAGTGAAGCGAGGAATAAGAAAAGTACCAGAGGATCACTTTTGCTGACGAACAACCTCAATACCAGTCGGAGATGATTGCTGTCTGGTGGTCTTCCGGAAATGCATGTAAACTAACGACAGCGGAGAGAATCGCCCATGGGTGTTGAATTGTGCTTGCTTACAAAAACGCCTGTCAAAAGAAGTTTACGGAGAAACATCAAGCAGCATTTGTGTCGTGTTAAAAATCCAAAACTAATTCCCGGGGCTACGAGAGTTCCGCTAAAAAGGATGGATGCCTTCCGACGATATAAGCGATGGAGTATGAGGTCAAATTGAGAAGCAACTGGATTGGACTGTGAAACAAAATGCTCTATTGAACTGGCTGAGCGCAAAACACAACTGGTTAAAAATCCACTTTTGTCACGATTAACGGTGACGTTGCGTTCCGGAAGCATTTCAGTCAATAAGGGTAAACTTTTGTCACGCAAATCCTTGAGTGATTAGACGGACTACGAATTCATCCGGATTAGAAGAGAAGCACGAGCGGTGGAAACTGATAACGGGAGTTTCAAACGGAACAAGAAGAAAAAAACCAGGACGAAAAAGCAGAAATCTCGCAAGTCGAATTTTGAACTAAAAGCGGAAATTGTTTCCGTGGGAAATTTGTTCACAGTTATCCAGTATTTCTACGCTATCCTGCGAATTCTTGCATCTTTCTGTAACTGTTCGCTAACGATCACAGTTCAGTTGGTGAGAGTGGGATCAACACGTCTCGGTTCAGTGTTTCGTGGTCTAACAAATCGGACGGGGCATTCTGGAAAACGGGCAATTCTGATTACTGTAGATTTACAAATGATAAATTGATCAAATCATCGCTTAACTGTGCCATTCAAGAGTGTCCCAGACGACTTAGATAGGTCAACGAATGGAAAAAGAGATCGAAATCTGTCGGCAAATGTTGGACGCTCGTGATATAATCCGGTGAACCGTGACAAATAGACTGAATGTGATTCGCCTTACCAAACTCAAAACACCATAAATCGATTAACTTGCAAGGAATACGGAAAGTTTGGGGCTCACGCGGTCCATAGTCATTCCCAATTCGCATTGGACGATTTCGTTAAATCTGCGACAGACAAAAGGCGTCATATTTCAAAGAGACTTTCATCTGACGCTATCGGTGTGACAGAGGTATCAAATAACTAGGATCAATAAGTATTGGCACTATCTTTTATCTTTTATTTTTTACTTTCTTTATTAATGAAACAGCAATGTGCATCAGTTTTCAGGAACGGGGCCGCGGACGGCAGAGGGCTGCAAAGTGGGGAAGTTGACCGGCGATGGGAGGATTCCAATCCGCGACCTTGTTGCCCAAACGCCGGGACCCTATCCGTTTGGCTCGAATGGAAACGTATGTATCTTCGCAAACTAAAGCTTGCCGAATGAAGTTTAAATACATAGATCTGTCGTTGTGGGCCATGTGTCCCTTCGAATAATGTGCTCTGCAACTGCACCAAAAAGCGATTATCGAATATACTTCGACCCACCAATTTCTTTGTTCGTCAAATGAAACCACGAATAAACCAGTCCAATTGAATCACCACAGAATAAAACTCAGCAGGCCCGATCATTTCGAAGTTCGCAGGTTAAACAATTTCACGGTCTCATATGACATAACAAAAAGAATACATTGAGAAAGGCCAGTTGTTTTACTGAGGATGAAACCTCTTTCCGTTCTAAGAAGTAAAATCTCAACACAACTAACCTCCCGAAGTAGCCATTATGCGAGGTACCCTCCATCAAACGTTCCAGGCAATCATCAGCTTCATGTGAATATCGATGAATACCCACAATGGTTTGATTGGGTCAGAGGAGTTGAATATGCGATGAGATCTCTTTCATCCAGGAGTGGAGTAGGTAAATATAAATTGAAACAGTGACCTTCGGCTGGCCCGTCAGATATTGTGCCACCGACCAGCTGCAGACGAGGCTGTCGAAAGTAAAGCACCAAGGTGAAAACTCAGTGCCGGGAGAACCTCTGCTTCAGTAGCGCACACAGCAACTGACCTGGTTTCAATCATTGGTTAGGCCTGGTTGATCACCTTCCGGTGGAAGCGAATGACACAGTTGGTCGGCATCCCAAGGATTTGTTGTCCTGCGGTAGCACGAGTAGCCGTTCCGGGGCGTCGAATTTTGGATGCCTAGTTCCTAAGTGAAAATGGTGGCCTTCTAAGATAATGTCTAGTGGAAATCGTTTATTGGTGCTCGGGCGTTTGTATCCGAGTCAAGTACTTCAACGTAAATCGAACATGATTATCAGGGACTTGGAAAAATGTTTTTCTTGATTCCAAGCTTTGACATCTCACTGATTTACATTTCAAAACTGCGCACGCACTAAACTGCATTCACATGTTTAGCCAGGTGTTGCGGAGGAAAATGCTCTGTCCGGTCCAATTTGAGTTCCCGTATCGGTATCCAAGTAAACTTTTCAAACCGGAGACACCTTGTTTTTATTAGGTATCCCTAGTTCTGATCACATGTGTTAAGCTCATTCCAAGTCATTTGCCCCGTGTTCATTAATGTTAGAAATGGCATACCTGTCACCAATTTGTCGCTTGTCGGGTTTTACTATCTTTCACGGATGTCGTCAACTCAAAGTATACCAAAGCGGCCACGTGAAAATCCCTCATCTATTGCGTCAGTGTTCATTTTCGTGGTGCCCCTCACAACCCATCTGACTAGCTGTCTGCAGTTGAACGTTAATGGTTCAAACCCTGTTTAAGTGTTGAACGTTTTTCTTCGATATTCCAAAGTCTTAGTTGTAGGCAAATATCGTGAGAACTGCTTCGTTTAAGCTATAGTTGGCAAACGATGTGATCAGCCTTGCAGTCCACGGTATTGTCTGCAAGGCTGGAAAAAGGTCTGGGTCCTATCCGAAAGTCTAATTGACACTATACCTAATCACTTTTGACTAGCTTAAATCCCTATTTCTCCTTGACCGGCGAAACGCCTTTGGACATTGGTGGATTCAAGCAGCAAAGGTAATACTGTGGTGCCCCTCGTTTCGAATTCATCGCGACAGCGACTAGGCAAAAAACCCTCGCGTGATTATATTCTGTTACTGAACGTACGGAAGCAAACCAGGCATGCTGATTTTCTTATCTCGTTTTGACAAAATAAGCAAACAGATGAACAGTTCACGAAATGGCTGATAAATTATCGCCAGAAAAGACCGCGAATTCCGAACTGGTTGGATGCTAACAATCTAACGGTCAGAACAGGAGTTGTATTTGCGCACACCACGATAGTCATTCGTTCGAGCTTTTCCAAAAGTCGGTCCGTTCGGCCGATGTTGACCGTAAATATCCGGGAAGGAAGTTAGGTACAGGTTACAAATTCCCACTTCAATGACCGTGGTTTGACAAGTTAGCGAGAAACAGCATTTTGAATAATCAAAGCTCCAAAGCGAGCGTGATAACGTTAAAAATTGGCGTTGTCTGTTGACCTATGGATGACTGGACACCATAGCTAACACGGTTAATCTATTTCATAACCAAAGGGGGAAATTTATTCTAATGGCTTGAAGTCTGATGCTTCATAGAACCTTATTCAGCGACCGTCCTCTCGTTGCACTCTGTCCACTGGAACAGAATACACTTTTGATAGCAGAATCGAAGATTTCGAACTCCTCTCGGAGATTCTTTACGAATTACTAAACCGTTTTTTATGAACCGGTATTCTAATGATGATTTTAACAAACGAATAAAACGAAAAGTCAAAACCTTGCACGTGTTCGAAGAAAACCGACGGATAAAGGATTACTTGGTAGGTAAAGTGCACAACAAGTTGACCATGAGGACAGATCTAACAATAAATAAGGACATCACAAAATTCAGGCGGATCAGTTCTACATCTTTTAAATGCATCAAATCAAACCGTTTAGCCAGTCAATCCACTGAATCCCAACTAGTGAATTTTATTCAATTTGTAGAGGAATTCTTTTGTGAATGTCAAATGGCGAAAATGTTATCGTGATGAATGCCATATGCATACGTAACCCGGGAGAACAAACATTGATCCTTGACTGAAATGTTCGAATGTCATTAGGCTTGGCCTCGTAACCGAGCCGGTAGAACATATGCAGTGAAAGTACGTTTTATCTGCATACATGGGTTCGAACCCCGCCAAACTGGACAACTTTTCCCAGTTTGGTAGGTTTCATTTTTTTCAAAGCTATCGAACCACATTATGTCACTTGCATGGACTCGCGCATGAAAACGACATCGAGGACTGTTCAACATAACGGAATCTTACTTGCAAATCTGTCACTCGTTCGTCTTGCTTTCACAAAACCTGCGATCATGACTTGCATTTCTGTCGAACTTGTGCACCGATTTCTCATTTTGTATAGAATTAGTTCACCTTGATCGCAGTGCCACGCTTCATTTGGTTTGCAGCTGTTAGCCAAATACGAAGTCAAACAGTGCAAGCCGGTCAACACAAGGCACCGCACCCGCCTTATCACTCCCCAGGCTAACCGCGGCCAGTCAGACCGGTGTCATGCGTACCAGTCTTCGGGATCAACTGCATGTTTTCCAGTAGGTCGAGTCGAAACTAAAACCTCGCGACCAAGTGACCGCGACCGCTTCTGGGCAGGTTATTTTTCTGAGTGAGAAAAAAAACTAATTATTGGAGTCAGCGACTTTCTGTGATTGCCCGAGGCATGCTACTAGGAGCTCATGTGTTGGTCCAGATTTTTTTTAAACCGAGTATTCGTATTTGACAACGGCCTTCGAGTTCCTGTTTTTGAAGCCCCAAGCACATGAACCTTTTCAAAGGCGCGCACAAACAGCAATCAGTCGGGGTTATCATAAAACTGACGTTTGCTCAAAAATTCAATACTTTGCACGGTAGTGAAATTCAGTGAAAATTCCTCTGACTGTGTTGCTTTAAAAATGGTTGATCGGTCAATGACGACCAGATCACAAAACTCACTGCTTCATTAAAGCTTCTTCTATATTAGCTTTTTTGGAACAATAAACAACAACTGTTCATGAGTTCATTCGCGACAATATTATGTGCCAAACTTCGTGTATTACACCAAGTTTACCTACCTTATCACCAACGTCCACTAGGTTTCAATCTGTGATTTCTCATATCAGCTAAGGAGTCAGTCCACTTTTAACTTCAATCAACTTATAATGTTAGAAAATCATTGACCAGTCTATCTGTCTATCTAACTCGATATATACTGATCAGTCAGTCAAGCAATCAACCAACCAATCGATTGAACTGCCATGTACCGAGGCAATCAGTCAATCAACCAAACAATCAAACTACCGATCAATCACTAATTCAATAGATTAATCAACATATCGACAAACTAGTCACTCAATCAGACTATGAATCTATCAATCTGTGCATTCGTTTTAATCCATCTGTCCATCCATCTATCTATCTATCTATCCGTCTTTCTATCTATCTATCTATCTATCTATCTATCTATTTATCTATCTATCTATCTATCCATCTATCTATCTA
>LUCM01001571.1:52854-71659 GCA_008360955.1 Fasciolopsis buskii
CAATCATCGAGTGGTTCTCAATGAATCGAAAGCTTGAAGTTCTTTTGTAAATGACCTTGTGGTAACCTAGTATTGAAAATGAAACTAAGCAATAAAAGTTAATGGCTAATCAAAGCCTCACGGTACCCGCGCAAATCGGAATCAGAGATTGACCAGATATAGATACTACTCCAGATTTTATGAATAATATCTTTCATCTTTTATCTTATACTTTATTAATGAAACAACAATGTACACCATCTTTCATGAGGGGGGCCGCGGCCAGCAGAGGGCTGCCAAGTGGGGAAGTTGACCAGCAGTGGGGGGATTCGAGCCCGTGACGTTCACGTCCAAACGCCACGACTTTACCCGTTTGACCACCGCTACTCGTTAACGGTGTTTGTCAACTGGTTGTGCACTTGAGCTATTCATATGAGATTCTACAGGCAAACAATACTAGTCCTGTTGCGGTGTAAACGTAAGTAATGGAGTGACAACCTAAAGGACTGTTTGGAAGAACTCAGCAGTTTCGGAACCATGTCCGAGGATCATGCATTGAGACGGTGAACCAAGTGTTACAGAAATACCAATTTAGTCGACGTTAAAAGTGAGGCAATCACGAAAATTCAGGAACCTGTTTTCAACTGGCAATAGCTTACGTCACACCGGAAACCAAGACAAAACGAACAATTCATGATGACCATCCAGCACCAGGAAAAGATCACTTGTTCGAATTCCAGAACGGCCGATTACTTTGATGGTGAAGAATTGTTAGTCGTACTGGTCATTATCTATGAAATACTACTGCATTTAGAATTGTACGCTAATCGAAGTTTCCGACTCGTGTTTGTCGCTTCCTCGTCTCTACGTAAGTCAGCCCTAGGCGTCATGGTGCGGGTCCCTCCTACCGCGCTGAGGGCTAGTGTGTTGTCGATAGGAAAGGCACCTCATTTGGAATAAACCATACCAGTAGAGGAGAAAATATACTTCACATAGATAAATAGCTTGCCTGAACTGATGGGTAGTTCCTGCGAACTGCTTGGTTGTCATACAGCATGATGGACTGTGTGATACCGTTTCTTGCGGTCGGTTATTCTTACACTGTGCACACCCGGACAACATAGCATCACGGTCATTGTTCAACAAATAGTTCTATTGAAACTAATATTTGGAAATCATTTTATGAGGCCGATAGCTCTCGTAGCTACGAGCTATGTCCCTCTCACAGAATCGTGAGTTTGTCAGAAATTTCGTCTGGCGCCTTTGTTATCGTCAAGGCATGCGGAGAGTGGTAGGGTGTGGGGCGGGGGAGAAACGCGTGGAGTCTCCGCGCACACAATTCTTTGAGAGAAAAATTAAACAATGCGCTCTCAGTTGCATTCATTCTATTGCACCGTCTGTGCATTCTGGAATCTGGACGGAGCCAAATAACACCACGAGAGGCGGAAAAGAAATTGTGAAATCGTTTCCGGCTAAAGGACAAACTCAGACCAGTCGTCTAACGGGGGCCAGTATATATTGTTCCCAAACCCGTTCTTCTGGTGTTGGATCTGTCAGAAGTATTACCTCTGACACTCAGAAGAATCTCGTTATCACAATGAAATTTCGACCTGTTTGTTTATTCATTTTTATTGCCTTTCCGGCTCTATTGACAGCGCGTAAGTTTCACAGATATTCGATTGCTTTTGGTTTCTACATGCAACGATTAATTTTTCATTATATCGCTACGATTATTATGTCAACTCAGAGCCAACGTCTCAAACGAGGTAGACTGATCCATGACGGATTTATTCACATAAAAAGCAGTCTCTATTCCCTTACAGTTAATCGCCATCCTGTAGTTGTGTAAATGCAAATGTCCCTCGGGTATGGTTGATCGTATAACGTTTACGAATAAAATCACTCGCCTAGACTTTCCGTGACTTTGTTCAAGTCCATCGTCTCATCCGAAGTGACCGACAGCATGTATAAATCGTTTGACTCGGATAAATCGAACGAAAAGTGCAAGAGGAAATTGGAAGTTTTCATTGTGTGAACAGTTCACTTCCTAACACTTCCTTTGACCAAACGGTTCTGTGGTCTTCAGAATATATCGGAACTCTTACCCGTCTTCATCTCCTGCTGTAGACAAGCATGTACCTATAATAAAATCAACTTCATATCCGGGCTACTAGAAGACATTTAAGTACTGTTTCTTGTCACGGCTGCCAACCGGCCCATGTTGGTTAGTATATCACAGTCAAGGAAGAATTTCCTGAAAAAGTATGATCATTCAAACCTTGGGAATTGTATGTATTACGAACACGTGTGTACCGAGGGCAGCTCACTGAGTGTGGTTCATTTGAAGGGAAACATTCATCGAACTAGCAGTGCGTCACCGGATCTATAACTCACTCTAGATGGCTTGTCTGTGGTGCTGCTAGGCAGCTGCTTTCAGCGATCACAAGAAGTGAAATCTGGCAAACCCATCCCAGTATTTCTAAACCAGCTGCAGCTGTCGAACAGGACGTCTAATTTAGAAAGTTTGTCAAATATAGATAGTCTGGGATCGAAAATGTTTAAAGCTCGCAAGCGCCTCCTTGTAGTTCACAGCACACAAATCACATGCGATCCGAAGACTCGCATTCATTCTGCCCATGCGCGCGAATCTCGCCGTAGGTCAACACTCGATACATGTGGTTCACATCAACAGTTTGGCTTTGATCTTCCTCGGTGTATTAGCTCATTTCAAAAGCCGAGCATTGTAGTCGGTTGACTAAAAGTGTCACATTCAACCACAATAAGACCACTCTTCAAAAACAACAAATAAACGGAAAAATTTGAGTACTCAATGTAGAATAATAGTGAAAATCTATTCAAAATGTTCTACTATGAATCAGAATTCTCGAAAAGTTACTTCGCAAGCTTTAAACCCGAAGTTGCATCGAACATCACTACTTGATTCGGGTGCTATATTAGCGATCAATTGCTGACGCAATTCAAACACATTCTGCTGGAATATAGTAATACATTTTCGTTTCCACTATTCCCATTCATTGAATCGCGATCGATTTCGTGACGAAGAGTCGACCGACGCGGGCACAACCGTACCACCGGCGCCAACTGAGAGTGAGCCAATCAGCATTTTATTTCTTGGTTTATTTTTTCCTAGTGATCGTTTTATTAGCAGCCTAATGATAATGCGTACCCTCTGTTTTGTACAATGACATGTGGGTCCCATGGAAACAGGGAGTCCCATTTGTTGATTTTTTAAAAAGTCCTTTAGATTTAATCATAAATGAAGGCGTAAGAATGCATATGTAAACTTTTTGACAACCGAGAATCCTTGACTGACCAGGAGAGAAAAACTTGTTCTTCAGACTAGATATGAAAGCTCGTTTCTAATGTTTTAGCCTACTAAACAATCGATTATCGCAAACTCATAGATCATGGAGAAAATGTCAGACAATGTAATAGGCCGTAGTAACAAATTTCAAACTGAAGTGTACCGACTGTTTGGGAATTCATTGGTTGAATAGTACCACTTTTTTTGAACACTCATTTTGCTAGGTCAGTTGAATAGGATTCCCTGAGCTGACTATTTTTGCTCATCGAAAAAATTCTATTTTATCCCTCAAACTCTTTTTTTCTCAGACGGTATCAGGTTCCCGTTGACATTTTATTCCACAATGACATCATAACGATCGGCAGAGTTTGGCCTGAACCAATAAGTTGAAAAGTATAAGAACTATTAATTCATTTGCCGAGATCGAACTTGATCTGTCCTCAATCGGACTGAATTGGTGAATACACTTCATGAAGACTCTATGAGTATTCCGATAGGTTGGATATACCAGAGCGAACTGTGATTGGTAGGGTTCAGTTTGAGTAGGTGTTTATATTTGACCATCCGTTAGTCGCAAAGAATGACTCCTCAAATGTTCCAATCCAATTTTAAAACCCCTAGTGATCGGTATTATGGTTTCTTCTCTCACTAATACTTCATAATAGCTTTTCTCTCACTGCATTGCAGTTGCAAAGGACCGTTTACCTTTCTGAATAATCTAACTCGAATTTTCAAGGATAACTGACTTTTTGGCAAGCGTAATTGATCCTATGTAGAGTGTAAAATTACAATCCGTGTTAGTGTATTGGCTATCTGTTCCGTGACGAGTGACGTGCGATTTTTAGCATGTCAGATGATATTTTATGTCAAATTCAGTCCACTGTTGCGACATACAACTTGCAATGGAAGTCAGCCAAAAGCAACTGTGTTAGTCCGCCCAATTTTCAGATAGACTAGTGTTACAACGAATGAACTGTGTAATCCCTTACCGTATCTCCCACACTTGGTTACATCGTATTTCCATGGATATAAAACAATGAGAACAATATTCGGTAACCGAATTTCAGATTGGATTTATTGTGTACAAAAAATCTAAATAAATTACTGTCATTTGGCCCTAGCGGAGATGCCACATCTTGCTAGTTCATTACGACTCAGTCAGATTCGTTTAGAATTTTTATGACAAGCGCTTATCATGCGTGACAATGTGTGATTGAGAAGGTGTCAACTGGAGCGTGTAAAATGGAATGACGAGGAATTGGACTTGAGGTCGTCCGATATGGCGGCTGGCATGAAAGTAAGAAAAAATCGGAGCTCCGGATGAGATCATGTGTAACGTAAGAACGAATGTTATTCGCTTAAGTGTCACCGATAACCGATTCTCATCTGAAGATAAACTCACTTGTTTTTCAATTCCGGCCGGGGGGTTTAGATTTGGCCAATTAGAAAACGAAATCGTTGTTTTGAAAGGAATCGAGTACTCGTCGTGCCCACCAAACATTACAAACATTATGTTGACTTGGCAGTGAAAAATACGTGATGATTTTGATGTGATAGTTGACCAGATGTGAACTGCAGGACAATTCCAGGACGAGTATTTTGCACAAGCGTAAAACGACAAAACATGGTTTATTATTTAAAAAATAACATGAAGATCGAGTGTTCTTGCAGGATTTTCATACAATGGTCTATGGTAATAGACTCATTCAGACAGCGCCACCATCACTTACTGCTGCCATTGCTACTACTACTAATACTACTACTAGTACTACTACTACTGCTGCTACTACTGCTACTACCAATACTAATACCAATACTAATACTAATGCTAGTACTAATACTAATACTAATACTAATACTACGAGTGCCAATGATATTGGTAATAGCACCATTAGCACCATTATTACTAAGGCCATTGCTACTAATATCACCACTAATACTACTGATTATTGCAGCTCTTCATTAGACAGACAAGATGCATTCGTCAATCAATGGTAAAATTTGCAATGATAGTAAGACTTGGCGAATTTTCCCCTACAATTTTTTGCATGAAATAAACGACGACGTCAAAAACGCAGGCAAATGAAAGCTAAACATGTACACGAAGTAGTTCTTGAAATACGTTTCATTCAGATGTGCACGGCCCAGTCCGAGACAAAGTAAAAGTATGGCAATAACATGTGTAGTCCTTTGAGATGCATGCCGTGTGGATTCACATTCATGCACTTCTACTGTCAGCACTGTGCCTGTCGTAGATTCAACCGGGCACGTTGATTTGTTGTTCCCTTATAGTCCACGTGTTGTCTGTCTTGCTTCAATGGTTTCTTCGAATGAAAATGACGCACTCAGTGTACGACACGTTGACGTTTCTTTCCTAATCGTTGTTGTGCTGATCGGACGGGTTGCATATGCTACATAAATTGCAAGTAAATGAACATTTTGGTCATGTGAATGAACCATACTCCCAGGGAAAAGAAACTCGTCTAATTTAACTTGTGAAATGCACTATTCTGTAACCAATTTCAACGGTTACAAATTCACAACTCTTTTTCTATTCCCTGGAACTAAACGTGAGCCGTTTTTCTGAGCTATGGTAGCAGTTCGTAGGAACAACAACGACAACAGCAACTGATTCAATCCAGCCGAACAAATGCTTCTGAATGGCTGACGTAAAAGCGATAAAATCATTGTCAGCTTTTGGACAAAAAATTGACTTCCCCGGGCTAAAAAATGCTTTCGGCAATAAACTTACTTTTTCCAAATCGATGAAGAACATGTTGCTTAAATACACGAATAATACTGAAACAACTTTTTTGCAAATAATCACTTATTTCAATTAATTCCGTGTTTCACAAGGTAGGTTCATCTTTCGTGGCAGAAAATCAGCAAACTTGAATTCTGTTTTTCAATTGAAATTTCACTCTCATAGAGAAAAGCAACTTAAAAATTAGAATCCGGATGTGGTTCAAATAGGGGAAACTGTAAACTTCTTGCTCGTATACATCTACTTTCTAGCTCCTGCTGCCGAAACCACTACAGAGGCCCTAAGTGCAACGGAGACCGCTGCTCCTAGTGACATCCCACCTGCCGCCGCAAGTCTAGATGCTACCAACACAACTTCGGGTGATCTAGGCAAACCAGCCGCTGTCGTTGTGGACACGACACCTAAAACGTCAGCATCACTGATCGGCAACTACGGCGGATCGTCCGGATCGTTCATGGGAGGAAGTAAGTATCGATTTGATCGGGCAAATTAGTCTCTGTGTTCAAATGACTTGGACGAGTACAGTTGATTGTTCATTTTATGATTACGGTGCTGATATGGTGGTCATTTTTGTTGCAGTTTTGAACTGAACGAGGATTTCCGAGTCACATGATGGCACAACAAACTTCCGGTTAGGCCTACTGATTGGATCGAATAGTGTAGTTTTCGTTAATTTGTTGCTCATAAGTGAACCAGTAATAATTTTCCTTACTTTTGTACCTAGAAGGAGTAGGTTCAGGTGCTCAGTTGTATTACATTCGAAGCATCTTACGATCCCAGACGGTAGAAGATAGATGTCATTGTGAACTGCCGGCTAACACGACTTGACTAAGTAATTTCCGCAAGGGTTGGTTTAAATTACTCTATCCCAAAATAACAAGGCAAACTGAGCCTCAAAAATCAGAGCAGCTTTTCGAAGTTTTCTTGCAATTTTGGCTACACTCGAAAATTGGTTCATTTCCTACTCCCACGAGATCCAAATTTATCCGGGGAAAAAATGTTTCCAACATTGTGTATTTGTGACGCATGCAAAACGATAAATATAGTGTGTGAATGAAGGTGAAACGTCAATAGTGAGGTTGCCCGAACAAGACCACTATCAGATTGTGTTCCCGTGAGCCTTCCAATCGCACATTGCGTCATGCGAATGTCTTTTGGGATACTGAAACGAAACATGCCGCGGATAAAAATAGTACTTCATTAACTTTTGTCTTGTCTGCTGTACAATCCAGTTCTTTGAACATAACAGATAGAAAAGTATGCACTAGACACAGGTGGAAAAAATCATGAACTACCGGCCATGAAGTGGTGCACATTCAGGAAACTCATTAAGATTATTCGGTTACCTTAGGAAATATGACTAACATGATCATCATTATTTTATTCATCAGGAGACCATCTTCGTTAAGGAAATGAAATTTAATTCACTCCTAATTCAACTACGTACTACCCGGGGGGGAGTGATGGCTTAGCCGAATTCTCACCGCTTCCAAGTTGTGCCAGAAAACCGTGTAGTTTCTGAAAGAAACACATGCGTGATTGATTAGAAAGGCCATGTTTTTTAAATCGTGTACCGTAGTTTGCACCAATGTAGGCAATTGAATACCCCTTAGCAGAATCACGTGAAAATGCGGTGCCTTAATCAATCTAAACTCAATGCGTTTCGAAAGAAAAGATAACACTGGCTAGTAATTTACTCAATCATTTAGTCACCTACCACGTGATGATCACTACGCCCGTTGGATTACCGTCGCGGAATTTTGCTCCATAGAATGTGAACCACACCTAATCTGAGCAAGATTAAATAGCAGCATTTAGATCAGCTTCCGAGTTACCCGTATTTGTTTCCCGAACGAGAAGCGTCACATAGCGCTGAGGTTAGCTATTAAGCTCCCAAAAAGCACCTAGAATTTTCACTTTAGGAATTTGTAAGCGTTTTCCCAATGTAGATTTCTGAATTTTTCAACAGGTAATTTCGGCTGTTTATTTTTTATTCACAATTGGTGTTTTTATCGCATAAGATCATCCCCGTACGCATCAACTCATTTAGTCAGGACAAATTATTGTCACATTTGGTTGACTTGCTCTTGTCAAACACGTCCATTTCCAACCCCTTACTCGGCATGTGCCAAAGAAGTTTCAAACGACTAACTGTTTTCCAGGGTATAAATTACTAATCGAAATTCATGAAAGCTTTTCATTCTGTTTTCGTTCACAGTAGGCACTTTCGATTCGTATGACGACGAAAGATATGGCCGTGGACGACGTAAGTCCCCGGTGATGACGTTTGTCTTTTTTGATCATCGGTCATTTGTTTAGTCACGTGATGACCCGATATGTTTCCAAATGGAACATACCTCCCGTGTATCCTATGCAGAAAACTGGTGCACAGCTAGACAGTGTTGTTCACCAATCAGACCGAGAAACAGAATCCAGCATTTGCTTGCTCCTTCAATGCTTTTGACTAGTTGTCAGTCTGTTTAAATGTGACATAATAGCATTCGCAATCGATTGTCATGAATCGTCCGCTACTCGTTTCTTACATTCTCATTCCCTCCTGTTGCTTTGGCTCGGCTGGAATCTAACAATGACAGGTTGTCAAAGAGATGGTGATTACACAACAGAGGATCCCTATGGAACTCGTGAGTAAAAACGCAGCGGTGAACTTTAACTGATCTTGAAAAAAAAAACATGAAAAAACCAGGATCACAATGCTTAGTTCTCTTATATTTGTTAAAGATAGATAACCTGTGTGCAAGCGGAAACTCATGCACAGAAAGCAACTCGAATGTTGTCTTGTTTTTAAAACAGAACTAGCCAATATTACATTTAGGCAGAGCATACAATTTGTACACATTCTGTAGAATTCCATTTCGGAAGCTTTTATTCACGTGAAACACGAACAAGTCGAAAGTAGTTTTGATTCAGTCAAAATAAAACAAACACCGACAATCGGTAGTTCATGCTGAAGTCAATTTTAGCCGTTCATCCGTAATATTTACCGGTTTGCATATCGCTATTTGATAAATGCTCTTTGTGGTCAAGTCAATATTTGCATATATATATATATATATATGTACATATGTGTGTGTATATGCTTGTTTGTTTGTTCTCAGCGGCTCCATCCGTCAAAACTGGGTTGACTTTACAGTTCGTCTGGCTACTTCTTGCCAATTTCCCAATTTCTCACACCATTTTTAATCCAAAAAAACTATTATTTATTTTCACAGAAGCTAATGTCTGTTTCACCGTTTTATGCAACATTAGCCTCATGGGCCGGAAGAGGTTAGTTCCATTTGGATTGCACGTACAATTTCCTGCAAACAACCAGCTTCCGGTCTGTTCACGATAAGTAATTCATTCATCGCTAGCAAAAATGTGTCGTTCGCGTTTCGATAAAACATTCGTTTTTTTTTCTTTTGTTAAGAAAAAACAAGAGGTGGCCCTATTGGACAGTTAAAACGTAAGTCAAGTTCCCCAACTGACGTTCATGTTCTTGAATGTTTGCATACCCGGAACTTTTAGTGTGCAAACGTACAGCTCGAAATGATCCATGAGCGTACTCATATGTGTCACGTGTGTCGTACAAAGTTGCAGGATTTTTCAGTGCCCCGGTATTGGAGATGACTGAGATAAAGTGCACATATTGGAGGTTACTCAATGATATTTGTTTAAACTCGGTTCTCTTATGTGCCGAGTTTCAAAGTAACTCGAAAAGGGGTTAAAATGCTAACAATTAGGCAAGTGATTCTCACATTCTAGAACGTATTGTTTTGCCCGATAGATTGGTCATGTCTGTTCTTCAGGATGCAGACTCGTTCGATGATAGTTTTATTCATTTGTATTGATGAACATTGATAATTGTGTAACGCCAGCAATGGTTGCTCACGCGCAACATTGGAAACAATGTGATAGAATAATTCTGCCAATTTATTGAATATGGTGGTAGGTGAGTTAGATCACATTTCTAGCTAAGTATTAGCAAAACGTCTGTGGATTCAGAGTGACATGTTGGGCGACGACTGTGATCCAGGACGGTCGCACCTGTGTGTGTATCTGTGTGTGTGTGTGTGCGTGTGTGTGTGCGTTTGTGTGAAAGTCACATAACACTTGTGTTTGTGATGCTTCCTAACCAAGCCTCATTGTGTGGATACGCAAGAAACGAGTTTGACATGAAATAATCGAATCAACTGTTGACCGTATAATCCGGCAAACATTCAGCAGCGGAAACCTGGAAACTAAACTAACTTTGGCCCTTGGTGCATTCATTTCAAGCATTTTGCTGTGTGAATTAAGTGTTTGAAAAAGTAATTAAAAGTACCGAAAATGTCAACGATCGCTCATATTTTCTCCATCTTTAACAGGTAGTTTGTGGTCCCCGATTGGTAGTCTCCAAGGTGCGTGTTTATTAGGTGTTTTACCGGTGAGCATGTGACTTGGTATTCAGTTGAACTAATCACTAAACGGAATCAACCGTATGATTGATGGTCCCATGAGGGAAGATTCTTCTAGACGACTAACGTTCGGATTTCGCAAAAAAAACTTGCCGGAATGGACAAATTGTATACGGTAATCGGTTTGTTATTTCATTAGGGCCAGAACTGGAAAATTCATCAGAAAAACTGATGCGACCGACATGGAGATTTGGACAGTAATGCCAACGTACGACTTGGTGTCATTGTGCCCAACTGCGGAATATCGGTCAGTTAATGCGGTGATGATCAAACACTCTTATCAGAAGATGACATAACGATCAGTTAAGATGTGCGCAAGAATCCTTGAAGATCTGTCGATTTTTCTTCTGGTGATCACTGGAAAACGTTTTCTATGCCCATAGAATGAACACAAGCAAATGAATAGATAACACCAAGGGTTCAAGGATTGCTAAGTTTGTGGGTGTTATGAAGCTACACAAAATGTGCTGTAATGCATTGTAAACTCTGGAGGTTGACCAGTCTAACGTCTGGCCACAATGCAGCCTTACATAATGACATGTCAACATATTGATCCGAAGTGACCGGATCTCCGAAGAGGATGAAAAAATAAAACTATCTGATGTTCAATACTAACGTAACTTGAGTGAGCCTATAACTTGATTTTAAAACGAGCGATTTCTGGCGGGGAATACAATTTCACAATGTCTTGGATTACCTACCGATTTGTCCCTGTGTCAGCCAATTTGAATTCCTAGGACAAAATAACAAATGTTTCGGTTTTCGAAAGAAATTGACTAACATCGCTCAAACCAACGCACAATTTCTAAATAACACTTCGACATTCTTCCATTCCCGCTACAGGAACAATCGAACGCAATTGGGTATGTTGAGATGAACAATTTCAAGTCGTTGCCGGTTTGTAACTTTTGCTAAGAAAACCGATTTCACGGTCTTGTTTTGATTGACGAATTGGTTAACGCAAGCCGAGACGAACGTATGTGAAAAATGCCATAAAAGTAAGATATTACTTGACGTGGGATGACGGGGGATCTATTCAGTCATCCCATCAGGTGATGTGAGAATCCTGCTCTTGCGCCGCTCTGTCCTTGTTAGGGACAGTATCCGGACAAAATTCCGGTTAAAATTCTGAAGCTAGAATTTAGTGTCTTAAGCTGACAAGATTTTACCGCTGGACAAACTACATTAATCGTGCGATCGCTTGTGCAGCTTTGAGAAGTTTATCACCGTTGAAGACACAGGCATTGCAACAGAAAGAATGCAGCCAGACTGTTTGAAAGTTTCTAAACAGCCCAAGAGGTTGTGTGTTCGAGTAAGCTTTTTATTCAATCATAATTAGCCCTTGTTCTCTGGGATATTAAAAGGGTTATCAAGGATAGCCTATTACTTGTCTAAAGATGCGCCAAGCATTCAGTATATATTCTGCGCAACTGTGTGATTGGTGCTGTGAAAACAAAGGTGATAGAGTAAGTGCTTTTTGTTGTCATGAATTCTATATTTGCGTATGACCCATCTATCGGAGCGGGATGGTTACTGGGATGTCACTATAAGGTAGGTACCTTGCCTTCTACTGAATTTCAAAAACCCATCGAGAATCTAGCCAGTTAGCTTAGTGACTCGCATATTCGATTCAAAATCGTTCGACCGAAGTTCGGACACCGGATCATTCGCGATGGGTATGGGCTACTGCTGTGTCCTTAGAAGGATAGGAAAGCAGTGTTTTATTTACATGCTTTCTTGAAGGTCACCGGAACAGCAACATCGCGCGACGAAAGGTTTTGCAATAGGTCAGTTGGCCGATAAGTCGATCCAACGGAAACGTGACAAAACTATGGGATATGAATAGGGAGTGTCACTCCGAGCAGAACGACTAATTCAACGCTTGTAAGAAGAATAGAATAAGTGAGCAGTTAAATACCGAGAAGTGAATCAGTGTGCAATTTAACCGAATCTGCGCCATCATCTGCAGTGTCAAGTTAATTCCGCTTGGAAATAGCCAGTGATCACTCCGTATCGCATGTGTTTTCTCTCGATTCTCACTTCTTCCGAATTCGTAGCAAAGTTCAACAACTTCCACATAACAATTCTCGATCTAAGTTTCCTAGTGAAAAAAGGTCGAACATGTTCTACGATCACGTTTGAAATGGATTCGTTTTCATGACTATTGATTTATAATTTGATTACCGTTATGAAAGAATGTTGTGTGCAAACACCGGAACTGTTCGTGCTTCCATCCTTTCAGGGCAAGCTCAAGTGAGGTGACCAATGGCCAGAAAAGAAATTTAGGAGACACTGAGCACAATTGTCGGATCTGTTTGACGAACACAAATAAAATGAAGACTGTGGTTTCGGTATTTTTTGCTTTGTTTTTTTTTCTCTCGTTATCATCATTTCCACGGAGATGATTTGAAACCTGATGATTCGGTCAACAGCGGTCTGATGATTACGGGAACATGACTCTTAGTAACAAGGAACAAGAATGAATCAGCAGAGAAGTTTCCCTATTTAGACTTGCCACACGGATGAAAAGCTACTAGGGGCAATCTGGAATCAGTCACTGCGATTTGTAACGGAATGCTTAAGAAATAAGTTAAAGAGGTCGACATCCGGGGGCAAATAGGTTATTCTGGCTAGCCAGGATGCCAGTTTATGATGATATGTTTGCAAACACTCCACGCATTTGGAAGGTAACCGTAGGAACCCTAGGGGAATGCGCGGCACTGGTATGCTCGAATGAAAGGGAATATCGGGTCTGTTGCCTCAAAGGTTTATCATGGGATGGATGTCCTGAGGTTAAGCTATTGCGAGTGAAAACCGAGGGGTAGTCAGTCAGGCAAACATATATATATAAACGCTGATATGGTAATTTGGTCAGTTGCACATGGTTCTTACAACTTAAGGGTGTCGTATTTTTATGCATACATGAAAGATGAATTTGAATCAAGACTTGTGCGACTCAATGATCCGCATTTTAAAGCACAAAATGTTGCCACCAGAATCCGCTTGAGGTTTGTCAAGAAACCAAGAGTTTGTTGGTTCGATTTCAGCCGTCAAATGTCACACGTTTACTCGACATGCTGAAAGTATGACCGTGGTTAAATTGTGGTGTTTAGCGGTTCCAAAGACACTCGCGTATCCGGTAACAAGAATCGTTTGCAAGAGCAAATCATGCTTGGTTATGAACTGTAAATAGCGGGATACGAATAACCAAAATGTGTTCAGAAACAAGCGGAACACCCAAACAGCTTACTCTCGGAGCTTAAAGGACCTCGGAACTACTGCAACCTCTGACGCTCAATTGTAGTATTAGTAGAAAACCTAACAGCCTAACTAACCACGTGCGTACGAAAGTGGATGAGATCGTGGTGTTTGGACGTGAAGGTCGCGGGTTCGAATTCGCACACCGCGGTCCCCTTCCTGAAAAATGGTGTATGCTGTTATTTCATTAATAAAAGAAAGTAACGGATAAAAGATCCGGTCACACTCACATGTGATTACCTTTGTTAATGCTGTCCTTTCGGTCTTCAGTTAACCTCTGGAATACTCATCTCATTTTGTCTGCGCTTCCCATTGCTTACGCAACCGATTTGATCCGCTACGGCCTACCTACAGATAAAAATCGTCTTGTTCTTGCAGATTCTACGTCAGAATCTGCTCCGTCAGGTGCTCAGTCTGACTGATACTAAGAGTCACCGTTCTCATCAATTGTTAGGAAAGCAAATAAGATTCAACTGAACTTCACATCGGATAGCTCAAACAAACAATGAGTTTCAACAAACTACATATTTACATGAAATAATTCACCATGTCATATCATCGCTCAACTGGCCATAAAGAAATCATGGAAGCACTGTACAGCTGTTTCATCCTTGTGGTGAAATTCAACAAACCGTTCAGAGCCTGCCCGGTAGCGTAATGGCTAAGGCGTTCGACTCAGAATCGTTCGTCCTTGTTCGGGTTCGCGTGCCAGTTCGGGCGCGACGCGGTCCATATGCACTGCTGATGATTCCTAACAAGGATGAAACAGCTGTACAGTGCTTCCATGGTTTCTTTATGGTCAGTTGAGCGATGATATCACATGGTGAATTATTTCATGTAAACATTCAATCTCCTACTACTAAAAAAACTACATATTCACCAAAGCTTCCAGAATAATTAATAGTCCAATAAACTGGGGTTTTTCAATGTATGTTTCTCTCCAGACACACTTGGTGCGTGGTAGTCTGATTACGACATTCAGCATACTTATGGGCAAGCCCAGTTAAGTCATTGACAAAGGAAGTCCGTTTACCAGATGGATGTGGAAAGCACACGTGGTTCTTTGACCGACGAAAAAGTGCACGACTTCTGGTACCAATAGTCCTGAGGGAGAGGCATTTAGTTCCGCTAGATGGCGAGCTTTTGTAGAACGAAAAAAAACAAAAACAAAGTCCACCTAATGACGGTCTGTTAGGCCGAAACAATCCGGCTGGCAGATTCAAATCGGACACGAAAGTAAAGCTTGTTTGGGCCATATCAACAAGTCACCAGTCTGATCACAGATAATAGGTTCGTGCGGATGACTGTTTACATGTAACTAACCGATAAAGGCACAAAAACTAGCGCATACGACAAACGCAGCTAGATTCAAGAAGTGAAGTGCACCAACGTTCATTCGTGGCTTTGGCCAGACAAAACACGTCAATTATCACGTAAAGAGGGCACGTTCAATGGTAACACCAACCAAGGTGTTTTTTTCTTGTCTGTTGGGAAAGTGCAAACTTGCTTTCGCCAGTCATACAGGCAGTAATCTGTCGCCGAGGACTAACAAACAAAGCCCAGACCGGAGCCCACCAGCACAAACTGTGCCCGAGTGGAAGTATAGGGAACAAGGGAAAAGTCACTGTGCGCTCCGAGTTTGTCGCAGGAGTTAGGGTGTAAGAGCGACTGGACTGATTGAAAGTGAATGATATAAGACCCACGTTCAATGGACGAAGTGATCTTCAGCAATCATTCGAAAGCAAATAAACTTATGTCAGTCGATATGGTGAACGGAATCTCGTGTAAACCAGAACTACAGAATGCTGGCGAATGTACGATTGCACGTGAAATGAATAGGTAGGTCATACACGACCGTTTTCAACTTGCGAATAGATGTAACATGGTTTGAAAGAATAAATCAAAATCGGGTGGCTCAAAAAAGCAAAACCCGTGACGGCTAGGGTCCACCAGATTGACGCCGTCTCTCTGTAACCAGGTGAAGAGAGTGTTGCAAAATACCGAAAGAAACTTTAACAGACATCCCAAATTTAAACATGAAGCAGATGTTGAGTTTCACCTGTCCTCTGGCTAAATCGGACCACGGAGTGTGAACGAAGGTGGCCTGGCAGACTGAGCACCCCTCAAACGATTAGACAGACAAGGGGAAATTGTGCCGTGTGTGCATAAGCAATACAGTGCCCCGGAAACGCTGAATTACTTATTGGTATGCGAATAGAAAGAATGAATGTTCATACTTTTGCGAAACAACCCACGGGAAAACGAAAGTAGCAGTGGTACAGCTCACTTTGTTTGACTGAATCAAATAACCTGGCTTTTACCATCCTTATCTGGTAGATGTTTAGGCCTCGGTCTGGCATGTAGGATTGCTTGTTTCCCATCAACCACAAACAGCACAACGCGTTCCACAGAGATGCACGTAAATTCGACTTTTGTGAAGCCTTCGTAAATGTCTAATGTCGATCAACAGTATGATGCGCAGTCAGCTATGTGTGTGTGTGTGTGTGTGTGATCTTGGTTATTTTTCTTTTACTGTGACCTGGATCAATCCCATTCTCGGGCCTTAACTGCTGACTGATAAGCGCTTGCTTTGTGTGCACATGGCCAAGCAGTGTATCACCGCTTACATTGTTTCATTTCTGATTTAGAAGCTGAAGAAAATGAAATTTTTGACGTTACCCTCACTAAGTTTGATTACTATTCCACCGTATCTACTTCGCTACGCACCCGGTTTGACCCATCGCCCCTGGTAACCACCACTAACCGGAAAAAAAGAACTTGGGATTCAATGTCATTTGTACAAACGACATTATATAGCTAAATAAATATTCCATAGAAAGCAGGCTGATTTAAAGCAAAAACATCAACATTTACCGACAGAAATGGAAAAATAGCTGTACGTATTTGAATCACCATAGAATGGCAATATACCACGGGGATTGGTTTGAATATCCGTCAAGCAGTATCCACATGTTTCTTCCGGAAAACCCGACAGAGGCCTTTGATCACACTTGATCTGGCTAGCTTAATATAATCCCATGTCAGTTTTAACAGGTGACCTCAACAAGAGAAGAAAATAGCCGGTTCGTAACTATAATTAAATGTCATAGAGATGGCCAATGAAATCTCAAGCAACTTTGAAAGCGGTGCAACCAGGTTCAAGATCTAACCGTTTACAGTGAGTCCAACACACCGGCTTTGCTAACCTCAAACTTATCGTGCTACGGGTTCATGGTTCACACATTTTTGTCGGAGGTATGATCACCAAAACAAAAGAGTAGACTGCTTCCGTTCGACCCGGGTGCTCAGTCGGTCTAAAAGAATTCATTTGGTCGGATCACCTGCAACTTGATCTATTCGAACGCCTTTCAACAATCAAAATGCTATCGTGAAAAATCGAATATATTACAGAACCTGGTACAAAAGGAAATGAAAAACAAGAAGTACAAGAAAGGTAAGAAAAACGAGATTACAAACACGATATATTCGATCGATTTGATTAAATTTGTCGGGTTCAAATATGCCACCGCATTGTCTAACCGGAGCTTAGGATCGCACTAAACCATTCGGTCTTGTTCTGTTCACCAGTTTCCGTGTGCTATGTTTAGTATCGTGTCTGCGAACAGTTTGCTTGTTCGGTCCTCATTCGAAGAACGGACCCGAGGCGGGGAGGGTGGGGAGCGGATTAACACCACCACCACCACCCTACCCCCCCTCGTCCCTCAACAAAGTGCGCAAAGTTTTGAGGATAAAAACAGACAGCCCAAATTCGATTGGACTGTCGCGAAGCCTATTGTATGAATATGCCTATAAAATATTAGTTTGCGGGACCTGTCAATTCGCAACACTTAATTTGGCAAACAAAACGAAATTTTTCTGCATCTCACATTTATGTTGTCGATATGGAGGACATTTTTTTGTACGGATTAGACGAACTGATCGGAGTTTTGTATGTCACAAAAACAAAACGCAATTGAACTAAATAAGAAATACGCGGTTGGATATCGTGAGAGCGGTTGCATTCAGACAATCGCTCCGCGCGTTCAACCCCAAAGACTGTAATCCATTTTGGAAATAAGAATGATCATGTTCGTCCCGTGTGGGTTGATTGTAACCCGTATGCCAAACAAGTTACAGGGAACAATTGTGATACTCGTACATACAGTGAAACAAGGCATGTTTTTAATTCGGTCGACTCGAAACTCCTAGGTTCCTAACTTTTCCAGTTATGCTTTCGGAATTGTTTTTTTGTGCGCGTTTGTTCCGCGTGAGGAATAGAAAATATGCCTGTTCCGGTACTCTGATTAGTCGATGTGGAAAGATGTAGTTTGTTGGAAACGAGTATTGTATAATATAGACTTTTCCACACAAGCATTTCAGTCAAAATCGTGAGGGTAAATATAAAAATGGGAAAACTTTTACACTCAGTAACTTGTAAAAATGTAAAGAAAACCTCCTTGAGGAATAATCAGGGCACATTATGACAGGTTGCTAAGGCATTCAGCTAAAACTCGGTCACGGTTGGTCAAAATGCGTACCAAAAATGGGACAGCGGATTTTCTATAGAAATTGATTCTAGAATGTATGGGACGAAAAGTGGATCGTGTAGAAATATGAGAGCGGCAATTTGAAAGATCGTTGTGCAGAGCATGCGTGGAATCTGAGTGAATTTTGTGAGCCAATTTCTCACATGCTGATAAGTGCTGATCACACAGATTTAAGGAAAATTCAGTTAGTGATTCGGCTAATAATTGATAGCCCCTGGCGAAGAATTTTGAAGTCTTTTTTAAGTAAACCTGGAAAAATAACAAGAGAACACAAAAAAGGGTTGGAAAAACATAGTGGTATACAAATCGAGAGATGGTGCTTTGTTTCATCTTGTAGTGTCAAAGTTTTCTGTTTTGAAGTGACAACCGTGGGAGATTCTTTACACAGGTAGAAATGTGAGAAGGCCACTTCAGATTTCTATCAATAGTAACTCCTAGATAATTCACAAAATCAACCTAGTCAGGGTTTCTGAGTTGA